>JAVSBU010105078.1:0-13279 GCA_033118015.1 Loricariichthys derbyi
CAGGTGTGTGTGTGTGTGCTACCTAACAGTAGTACAGGTTTGTGTGTGTTACCTAACAGTAGTACAGGTTTGTGTGTGTGTGTGTGTGTGTGTGTGTGCTACCTAACAGTAGTACAGGTGTGTGTGTGTGCGCGCGTGTGTGCTACCTAACAGTAGTACAGGTGTGTGTGCTACCTAACAGTAGTACAGGTGTGTGTGTGTGTGTGTGTGTGTGTGCTCTCAGGCAAACCCGGCCATTAAAGGCTTGATAAACGGACTTTCCAACGCTTAGTTTAAAACACCAGTACATGGTAATTAAAGCTGTCATCCTTAACGAGTCAGAGGCTGTAATCATCCAGTCAGATTCCCAGCTGCTGATCACGTGACATGTTTATGTTCCTCTGGTGCTCTGAGAATAGAAAACGTCAAATACAACCAGGATGAGGAAAAATCACCCAGTGATGGTGCTGTTCAGAACCATGTTCAGCTTGGACTCTGTAAACGCAGAGAAGTTACACAAACACTGAACTTAAACTTCAACACACTCCTGCAAACTACACTAAAGAATTTAAAGGATCATTTCATTCTGAGACCTGGAATGTTATAACAAATATGTCCCACCTCATGAACCACATAAAAAAGAGCAGAGATCATTTGATCTCGTTCTGCTTTTCACTCACCCTTGTCATGTCCTTATTTGTCCCCAAAATAGTTCCTCTAGGGTCACAAGTATCAAACACCAAAGAACCTTCTTACTCTGTCTAAACAGCACTTTTTGAGGGATGGACATTACTTGGTAATGTTTTATAAATCTTTTGTAGCTTGAGCAGAATTGTTAGCAGTGAGTAGCAATTCATCGTTTTGGTGAAGAGCACTGTCAAGCATATTCAGAATGAAATTCAGCACTTCTTTGATTTATTTTCTTTCTTTATTTTGTTGTTTAAAACAATGGAACACTGTGTGTTAAGGCTGTGCATTATCAGCTGTGATTGTTTACGGCATTCACTATTAAAATTTGGTGTTGGTATTTGCAATAACTCACAATAGAACACAAAAGTATTCTGATAGTATTTTAATGTTTCACATTTTGGATTATTTTTAGAGATCATTTCATCTTGTGTCAGGTGTGCCCCCTTATTCATAATGATTTAAATAACTAAGGACTGTAAACATAAAATGAAAAAACAACATTAAAATAATAAAAAGAAACCAAAAAGCCTTACAGAGGAGAGGAATGGCAGAGAGTGGTGAGGGAAACGGGTCTCTGGGCAGTGCCCCGGCCCACAGGTACCTCACCCGCTATAACCGCTACCACAGGACGGGTCTGGAGGGGAGTGAACGGCACCGAGGGAAGTGCACTATCCCTACGCTACCACACTACACCCTACCATACCTCAGGCCTTTTGGCCTTACGACACCTCCCCTCTTCACAGGAGAGGTGGTACCTCTGTCCCTAACTCCCTCGGGCCACCTATCAGTGAGACTGCTGCAACCACCCTGCAATGCCTCCCAAACACAATAGTGCTTAAGGGATGAGATAGCATGAATGACATGGTGCACATCTCATTGTGACATTGCAAATGCTGTTTTTCACCCCTTAAAAGGGGTCGGAACAAAGTCGGCACGGCACTATTGATGTTGGCATGAATCCAGATCGGATCACTCGCCGCCTGGCATCACTCTCATCCCGGAGCTGAGTGCCGAAGCGTGCATTGGCAGGGTTTAGTGGCATGCAGATTTACCATCGTTCCGACACAAGGCACGTTTCAAGCTGCTGTGATCCAGAAAAAATTTACTCACCACACCATTGTTAGCATTTGCAAGGTGTGCTGGCTCTTTTTCCTGCCATTCCATGCCCTCACAGTCCCCTACTGGTGTGGCATGGATATGGCAGGGACTGTTGCAATCGGGCTGCACTTTGTTTTGGACCTGGTTTGATCTGTTGGACTTATTAATGACATTCTGTTAGAAGATTGGTGCATTAAGAGTTTGTTACAAAAACTTAATATGCTTTCAATATATAAGTACATTTGAAGGCAAATTCTTTAGTACTTTTACTGAAATGGGGGTCTAAATGGGGGACTTTTACTGTTGTAATCTTTTACCTTGGGTTTCTCTACTTATTCCACAAATCGCTTTTCCAGACAAATTGGGGTGATCTTTGTTCAGCACTTTTCTTTTTGTTCTCTCTGATAAGAGCGTGACACCTAAGTGCAGCACTGACATGGCCTTCATGTTTGTCAGTGTTTAAAGGTGTTAAATGTCTCAGGTGAGAGGAGAAGCCTTGGTGAGCTCTTTACTCGGGGTGGGCATCTTAACGGAATAAAAACTTTTAGCAAAAAGCTCTTTTCTCTCAGCCACATCATGCATTCCTGCCATGCACCGAGGTAAAGTTTCCATTTGATTCAGAGCCATAACCTGTCCCATGAGTCACCGGGATGACTGGGGCAGCGCGATGTTTCATGCTACAATTTTCCCAGAAAAAGTATGCTTTGGGCCAGCTGCCAGCTTGCAGCCGAAGCCTAACGATATTTCCGTCATAAAGAATGGACTTAAATGGATCTTTAAATCTGCAGTGTGATATCAACACACCTCGAAAGTGGCTGTGTACCTTCATCACATCGATCCAAGCCTGATTGAATCAGAACAGTGCACTGTGCTGGACGTCGTAACGGTGTTAAGGTTTCTCAGTAGTAGATTTCTCGATTAAAGGGATATTACAGGGTGTTTCAGCCTAAACTCTGCAGCATATGGTCCATCAAGCACTGGAGTAAAACAACAACATCATCAACAGCAACACTAATCATATTATTAATCCCTCAGCAGTGTCCTCCTAACTCTAGAAAACTTTGTGTGTCGCTCAGGTTTAATGTGACGTTACGCAGTTAAAAGTACAGACTGTGTCTCTGTGAGAGTGGCATCTGGCACACGGTACGATACGCCCATGAGACACATAAACATTAACACTGGTACATCCTGATCCTGCTGAAAGAGAGACGCAAATTTACTTTTTACTTAACGGCTTGGAATAAAACTGAACATAGGACACATCTGGTCTGCATCATATTCCTAAGAAAACAGGACTGGTGCCCTAGTCATATTTTATTTGGGGTATTCCTCTTAAAACTCTACGGTGGACAGGACGGCTACAGGTACCAACCAGCGCTGTACCGCCATGCCAACCCGGTCCGGATCCTCATCATCTCCTCATCATCCCTGGCACGAGGTATCAGTCCTGGGCTGATGCTTTTATTTAAAGCAAAGCAAAGCTTCTTGTTTTACTTCCACTTAGGTCACATGTGCAGATCACAAAAAGTCTCGAGTTACTCGGGTAATATTCAAGTAACTCAAGTTAATCCCCTGCTCGAAGTCAAGCAAGTCTCAATTCAAGTCATCTGAAATGATGATGCTCTAAATCCAGTTCCTGCTGACAGTGGTCGCGTCCATGTTATGACCTTCTTCATATGGTTGTCTCTCCTGGTTTCCAGCGTTCTGATAGGTTGCCAGATTTGCATGTATTAAAGCAGAAATCACCGAGTCAACATCTCAATACCTAAAAATTCAAATATTTAATAAGAAATCAAGTAATTTTGAGTCTCAATCATGAGACTAAAGTCGGAATTCCTTACATTTGTGACTTGAGTCAAGTCATGACACTCAAGTCCACCAGTTCTACTAGGGTTGGTCCGAGACTTTAATGTAAACCTCCATTGCCTGCCAAACCTGCCATTTAGAGCAGCTGCTTTATTAAGGCTGTATTTGAATGCAATAGATAGAAATTTAGACAGGAAGACAGATTGACTGAAAAGGGAAAGATAAGGGAAGGAGGGACAACAGAATAAAATAAGCTTATATGGACAGAAGAAGCGGACTTTTAAAAACATCTCAAACACTTATAGTAAAGTATGTAGGGTGAGAGGTGTCGAGAGAAGGAAACCTGGATTGAGGAGCTTTGGAAGATTTCATATCCACATTTTTCCCTAGGAAATAACAGCTATCGGCAAAATATTTACCGTGGAAAGGTACACTTGGATACTGGGGTTTGACTGTATTTTTAGAAATGAGATAAACCAAATAACATCTGGCAAACAAACCAAGCCAGAATGAGTAAATACTTCTGAAGATTCTCTAAGGGCTTTGGCTATTTCTCCTGATTTATGTGTGTGTCCCATCACACACCTGACGAATTCATCCATAATGCATGATGACTCATTTCTCAGAATAGACTCAGGATAATTCTGATGGCCAAATCATACGGGAACATCAATTTTCATCAAGATCTGAAGCTCATGCTCTATGAAGACTAGCTGTACCAGGATAGCTCGGCTTCAAATGGAGGGCGTAACATCTGACCTGCTTTGTGAATGAGATGTAAAGGAGAAGAGCTTTGGAGAACAGGAACAAGCTTTAATGCATTGAGGTGATGGTTAGAAAATAGGAGGTGCAGATTATCACTCATTCTTCAGTTAATGACAAGTTTTTCGGTCTCCTAATCGGTTTAGAAAGATGGTGAAGGCTGTGCGGTCTTAAGGCATAAAATAAAAGCTGCCGTGTAAAAGATATAAACGTGGTACAGAATACACTGAGAGATCAGCTTGTGTAGTGACAAGGCAACATTTTACTGATTTAAAAAAACAAACAGAAATCTTTAAAGGTCCCCTCCAGTGGTCCTAACGGGGTGTCACTTATCGATCTGATTGGGTTAATTAAGTGCCACAACAATAAACGCTTGAACTAGTCAATTTTATGGCATTTTCTTAAATAAAATAGACCACTCACCGAATTTGTGCTGAGAGGCTGATGAGTTTGGAAATCGCGCCGTGTGTGACGTCATGAACAGGTCGCGCACGCTGATTGGTCAGAATATGGTATTAGGGCTGCGTCAAAATAGGCCACACTATGATTTGTGTACCCCACACGAGCAAAGCAGCGTCCTTCTTTTCCCCGCGTCACTCAGGTTCATACTGATGAACTAAATCGTTTTCTCTAAATCTACGAGCTCGCTATCTGATAAACTTTCGACCTCGCTACAATATGAATCTTTTGATGATGAGTCGCCATTTTGTCTACCTGCTCATGCCGTCACATCTTCGGCAACTGAAACTCTCTAACTCCAGGTAACGATTTTGAGCTTGTTTAATGACTTTTAACAGGTTAAACAAAAACGAATCAGCAAACCGTTCAGCAGCATTCAACACTATTTACTCGACTCTGTCCATTCAGCTTAAGTAGATATGACCACTGGAGGGGACCTTTAAACAAATCAGTATTTTAAATGAGGATTTAATTTCTTCTGCTTACACCCAGTGTTTAAGATGCTCCTGCAGATGGGGTTGTACAATTATGATCAGGCTATTAATACCTACTGGGTGAGTGACAGGGCTCATTGACTGAGTAGTGGTGGTACAGTGGATGAGAATTAATGTTTTAAATCTGAACAATCTGCAAACGTTTGGTCTTCGATGAACATGATGTCTCGCATCATTGACACACAGGCAGAAACGAGATTCCTCTGACCAGATAACACGCTTCCAATCATGAACAGTCTGACTGATTTTTGTCTTTTCATCCATGGTAACCGGGCAACTTTGTGAGCAGAAATGAGAATGCGTGCCACTCTGCTCCATAAGTTAATGGTATGCAGTTCCCTGTGGAGCATTCTTATTTATAAACCTAAATTGGTTTTGAAGGACCTGCATTGGTTTCTAGAAGCAATAACTGTCTGGAAGAGACTCCTTGTACATCAATTTGGTTTTTTGGCCTCAATTATGACAAGAATTTCCTGTAGACTGAGATTTTTGCCCATATACTTTGATACTTCTGCAAATTCAGCTCCTTCCTTCAAACTATGGCCCAAATGAAACTGATCCTTTTGCCAATCATTAACATCTGATTTATGACCCATTTTCCACTCATCAAACAAGATATTCAAGACATTGGAGGAGGATGACTTGCTGTGGCAACCCCTGAAAAGGGAAAAGCTGAAAGAAGAAGAAGAAGAAGAAGAAGACATTCACTTCTCTGTACCACCTCTTCTCAGCCTATGAATCCCATCACACACCCCACTGGTATTTATATCCTGATTGTTCTTCGGGGAGATTATAAACTATGTGTATTAAACATTGCGGTTTGGCAGAATCTGTGACTTTTAATGTTTGTCTTTTTGATTCTAGCGAGCTTTACATCCTGCCTGTTTAAACAGTTCCATAACAGCAGGAGAAAAAGGCAGATTTATTATGATACTGGCAAGTAGTTGAACCAGAAGCCCATCTTCAATCATGGGAGTGAAGATTTAACGGTTTAAAAGCTTTACGGATTGGGCAGATCAGTAAACAAGGAGTGAAAGAAACGTGGACGTTCCTGTGCCGTACATGAACGATGCTATTCCATAATGTAATTATCACGTCCCACTTAGTGAACAAAAAAGTATCGCCCATCCATGTAACCCAGCTGATCTTCAGGCCAACCAACGTGGGCTGATCTAGAGAGATCATTCTGCCTGGCTACGCCAAAATGACGAGCGATGCTCACGTTAATGAGGCCTGATCTGGGGGGGTCATGATGAAGGCCGTCTTCACAATGTTCTCCGGTCGGTGGGGTCCGTCAAACATCAGGGAAATGAAGGCAATCTGTAGGAAAGCGCTTATGAGAAATAGTACAGAGGCATTTGAGGTGAAGATTCGCAGCCTTTGTGTAAGGCTAAGTAACGAGCGTTCGGATAGTTTGGCGCAGCTTAAACACAGCTGAAGTGGAAGAGATTTAAACTGACAGCATTTCCACACGAGCTCACGAAAGGAAGGAAGCTCCCACAAACTGGATTAAAATGGTTTAATTGAATAGCATCACTTTGACTTCAGGATGTGAGGCTGGACAAAGGAAATAGCAACAAGAAGCAGCCAGGAAACGAGCAAGAGCTTATAGTGAGCATAAAAATGCACTTTTCCCCTAAACACCAGCGTGGACGGTGTAGGGCAGGCTGAACTCAGTTTGCCTTCAGAACTGCTTCCATTCTTAATGCTATATGTTCAACAAGGTGTTGGAACCAATCCTCAGAGATTCTGGCGAACTTGTTAAAAGACTTGCAAAGACTGCAGACTTGTCGACTGCACGTTCATGATGTGAATCTCTTGTTCTACCCCATCCCAAAGCTGCTGTGTGGGATTGAGAGCTGGTGACTGTGGATCCTTTTGAGTTATGATATTTATTCTGAGATGATCTGAGCTTTGGGAAATGGCATGTTATCCTGCTGTTAGTAACCGTCAGAAGATGGTACAATGTGGGCATAAAGGGGTTTAAACCACGCTCAGTTGGTATTAAGGAGCCCAAAGTGTGCCAAGAAATTACCCTCCTATTACACCAACATCCAAGTCACAGCAGAAACTGAGACTCATCAGACTAAGAGCTGCTTCTCCAAACTTCTTCCCTTGACAGGAGGGGCACCCGGTGTGATCTCCTGCTGCTGTAGCACATCTGCTTGAAGGTTTGATGTGTAGTGGTTCAGAGGTGCTTTTTGAGTTACTGTTAGGTATCTATCAGCAGGAACCAGTCTGAGCATCAAGAGGGCATTTTCAATGTTATTTTTTGGTCCATTTTCTCTAAACTCTAGTGACGGTGCTGTGTGTGAAAATCCCAGTACATCAGCAGATTCTCACATGCACAGACTAACAACCATGCCATGTTCAAAGTCATTTAACTGCTGAGTGTATGATGTACTATAATACAAATGCAAATCCAGTAACATGCATAGTACACAGAGTGCACTAACTAATTATGGTGCTGAAGCCACCATAACCTCTCAGAATGGCATATAACATATTAAACCTGGCTTTAAAACCTCTACTTTGTCCCTACAAATCCCACTATGATGTGTTTAAAGCTTGTTTACTATAAAGGAGAGTAAAATCCCATGAGAAAAGGAGGCTTTAAGGCTTTACTTTCTGTCTGCACAGCTCTGATAGCTCTGATAGAACCAGGTCCGAATTACAGCTCTGCTTAAGCAAAACAAAGCTGGAGCGTCGGACGTATAAAAGCCTTCCCTCTTCCTGTCCAACCCATTAGGCGTCCCGACGTCCCTCTCCTACATTATGAGCCAAAACATTATTCACAGTGGCCATAAATCAGAGCAGCAGCAACAGCGCTGCATTAACAAATCATGCAGTGCTGAGGATCAGGTCCAACCGCTGCTTCTCTAACGTCTATGGTGTTGAGACTGCAGGTCTGAGACCTGAGTGTTTATAGGACGGGTTATAGATCTGCTTTTAGAGATGAACACCCCTGGGTGTGTTAACGATTAGAGGTCAGGCCCGTCTAATTGAACAGACTTGTAGGCAGAAAACTGAAGGTGCAGACATAAGATGCACAAAAAGTAAAATAAATGAATTACGATAAGTTTATAAAAGCCTTTGTTTTTTGCATACTAACAGGAAATTCTGTTCCTGAGTGAAGCCCAGAGTCTGATGGTTAGCTGTGACTTTTACCTCGTTGTGCTTCTGTGTTGACTGAGAAAGCTGGACTTCAGGGACTTGACAGACCTCTTTAACTGATTCCGTGGCTCATCTCTTTCACACCCCGTCTCTGGTGAGGTGAGGTCTGTCTGGGCACCATACAGTAGCCAAACCCAGCCAGTTAACATCCAGTTCTTGTGATGTGCCAATAACACTAGTTACTGGAAGTTCAATTTCTCTTAACAGGCTTTCCTTGGGTCTCCCCTGGGGGGGTGGGGGGTGGGGGGGGTGTTCTTTTTATGCACACACAAGGGGTGCCCCCGTATTACAATGTGATTTACATTTGTCTTATTATAGAAGGATGGTTGTGTTGGTACTAATTATATGGCTGCAGTTAAACACCACAGACACACCTGAAGCCTTAGAGCGATGAGTCGCCGTGGGATTTGGTGCTGCTGATGGTTTGAGTGGTTCGGAGCAGGTGTTCAGCAGGAGGGAATGAATGAGAGCCAGATCTCCAGTGAGGTTTCATCATTTAGCCACTAATCTGCAGCTTTAATTAGCCTGAATACTCAGTAGGTTTTCTGTCTATCAAGCAAAAGGAAAAGTTGGATTTTTTTGGAAGAAAAAAGCTTTTTGAGCTAGAAATGCACAAAAGATTTTATAACTGTGGTTATCCCATGACTAATTCTGGCCCCTCTGGGTTACTGTGCTGTAAATCAATCTATTTATAGATCCTAAAAAGCTTTAACACAATCCCAAGTGCTTACATATCTTGTGTATGGATTTTAATCATGAAGTAGCCCTGAAGTGGATTTAACACACACTCACACACCTGATTCACACACTCTATTAACTGTGGCTTTGTTTGGTTCATCAGTGGTCCCTAATTAACTCCTGTTTTTAAGCAGATTTGAGAGATAAAGCAGGAAAAAGAAAGCAAGGCCAGCTTGTCTGGACCTTGGTTTGGACCGTGGACTGGTCTTACAACATAAAATCTGGACCAAGGACATCCTCTGTGACCTCCCACTTGGTGAAAGGACAATGAAAAGAGAGCTTTGGCAGACGTCTCAATGCCGTTGAGATTTGGTAGAAGAGCGATCGGTGAAAAGCCGTCTTTTTCAGGTCGTTAAAAAGCATTTTTTAAAAGTAGTTTCAGTGATATAGTCATTAACAAAAAATAACACAGCCAGCTGGAAATGTCAGCCTTTGTGTTCATGATGTGATTCGTCTTTAGTGAAGAATCCAGGTTCTGTTTGGGATCAGATGAGGGTCAGGTTTGAGTATGGAGGCCTCGTGGTCAGTCATGGTGGTATGATGCTCGACTTGGCCCCTGTGAAACAAGAGTCACCATGGTGAAATCTTACCGTGCCACAATTTGAACTCATTTAATGTCCTGAACATTTATATTTATTTATTTATACATTTATTTTAGTTATTTAGCAGACGCTCTTATCCACAGCAACTTAAAATCTGATCAATTGTATGTTAAGGAATTTGCTCAAGGACCCAACAGTGACAGCTTGGCAGAGGTGAGATTTGAACCCTGGACCTTCTGGTTCATTTAGCAATATCAATGCAAAGGCACAAACAGAGATTGGGATGTGTTTTTGGTCGTATTTTATTTTGTATTAACTTTTTGGCTTAGAGTCATTGACATTTTAATCACAATCTTAATATGGTGTCACAGGAATTCAATGTCTTTGCATCTGTGTTCACTAAACACAAACACTTCAGTTTCTCTTTTTCCTAAGTGCTTTACTGAGCAGTACGTAGTGAAATAAAGGAAATAAGTTATTGTAGGCCCAGGTCAGGTGAGTAGAGCACTGTTTGCAGTATTATGGGTTAGAATGATGAGGCTATGCCAGCAAAGAGCTTCATCAGCTTTATAATGACTACAGCAGGTCCTTCAATGTAGTGTGTACAGTCCTTAACAAGAAGTGGCTTGAAGTGCATTTCATGAACAACTGTGGATCCACTCGCAACTCTGATTCATACAAGAGGTCCTATGGATGGGGTTGGATAAATAAACAACACTTCTGTCCACACACCCACCCTCCAAAACCCCACTGCCACCCAACCCCATCACCATCCACTACTAATTTGGATCGTTGGGTTAAAACCGGTTTTGTTTCTTTAGATTTACAGGGATAATCTGACCTTGAAATCAGATATTTAATTAGAGTATCACTTACCCTAAATATTACAGATCATATCTGCCTATGGGGAAGCCTGGGATAAAAGGAATTGAGATTCCACAGTCTTCTGATCTTTAGCTGGTTTGGACCCAGACACAGAGGGACACTGACTTCAGTCTCTGGAAAGGACAGATGCAAAAACAGTCCTTATGGTAGTCCGAGAGACGAAGGACTTTCTTTTACAATTATTTAACAGATTTTATACATAAGATTTATGGGATATCAGGGTTAATTAGGTATTTACCGGCAGCATCTCATATAAAGAAAACATGCTGGTCCTTGACCTTTCCTTACTGAATATATTTTATGTAAAATAAAACACAACATAAAGAGTTTATAGGATGGAAATATAACTGTGGATTTGATCCTGGGCTCTCAGTGTTTTTAGGCGTGTGATCTACCACTACACCACAAACAAACTCCAACATACACACGGTGGGACTTTTCTGGTTTTACTTCTTAACCGTTGTAATTTTACTTTGTTATTTCTTTCTTTTCAGTCTGCTCACCTGCTTTAGCTTTTAAACCATGTTCTTCAGTTTTCTGATTTTCAGTCTTCTCTTAAGCATTCTTTGCTTTCTTTCACTTTTATCATTGTCCACAAATATGCTCCTTTATCCTGACTTACCTAGATCGACTTTCATATTTATTTTTCTTTTCTTTTGTGTTTTCATTCTTCACAGACACACTAACAAAACGATGAAACTGTTTACTGGCAGCATCTCATATAAAGAAACCTGCACTAAGAAGAGTGAGCTAAACCATGTCAACCATTTTCTGAGCAGTGTAGTTCACAGGTGTTCTATATCTATTTACTGCCCTCTCTGGTCAGAGGTGGCAGTGCAGAGCTGGCTTTAAGAAATGTGCTTATATTTCTTTAATAGGAGAGCCAGCATAGTGCCATGCAGCCCTGGAACCTTAAACTGTTTTGTAAATTCTGTTAGACTTTCATGATTTTATAAGTTAAGTTTCTTACATTGTATGGAAAGTAGAAACATCATTATCTTTATGAGTGATTAGTCAATGGCTGATAACCAAAGCTAAGTGATGCAGGCTACTCAGAAACAGACACAATTAAATCAATACAAGGAAGCATTTTTGGTCCAATTATGTCTTAATTGGCTTAACGTCCCACATCCTAAAGTCACAGTAGTGCCAGTAACAGAACAGTTAGCTCATTATAATCCAATTTGCCAATTTAAATCTAATTCCTTTAAATGTAATTCCACTTTGTGTTTGCATCCTGTCATACAAATCATATTTACAGCCATGTTTAATGGAGAGTGAGCAAGTTAGCATTATGTTGATAGTTTCAGACAAAAAAAATATTTTACAAGCCACCTTGTTGAAAAACTGTTTGTAATGTGAAAAAAAGTGATCCAGTTAAACTTCCAGGCATTTATTAAGACATTCTAACAGTCAGATTAAGTTAATCACACTTATTCTTATCAGGTGGGTTAAATCTAATGTAAACCATTTATATTCTTCTCCACTAAACACTGGCAGTGGAATGGGTCGGAACACGATGTACAAATTTCCTGTTTTTCTCATTATATTTTAATAAAGAGACTGAAAAATAATTATATATGGTTAACATATCTTTGGTAAAACAATGGTATAAATCTAATGGTGGTCTAAGACTTTTGCAAAGTATTCTTTATAATATTGTTTTGATATTGTATTGCTCTTTTTATATCTTTTTAAAATATTTATTATATTTTTTCTAATTGTTTTCTGTATTTAAATTTTTATATTTAGCTTCTGTATATTTAAACTATTTTAATAAATTTATTATTTATTTCATGTACTTTAATTTTTACATGACACATCTAGGAGGATGGATCCCTTTTGGGGTCTTGATCCTCCCACAATTCCTTCCTTATAATATTTAGGATGTTTTTCCTTGCCACTGTTGCCCTAGGCTTGTAAACAAATAGCAAATTATGCAAATAAATACACAAAATGTGACTATTATGCATCTATAATAGTGTGCTGTTTGTGTGACCAATGCATTTGTTACTCCACTGTTTTATCAAAACTCTGTTTCACATTGTGGAGCTTAAGTGATGCTTATCATGCATTGTTTATCTTTTATCCGCTGTTCTTGGACATTTTTGGCAATTTACAAATCGAAAACACAAAAGTCAGCCAAAATCTTATTTTAAAAGCCTGAACCTTCTGGATTTAGTTAACTAAGGTCAGAAATACAAACAGGAGGTCAAAGTGCCTTTTAGGGATTTTTCAGCATTAGCCTGCTCCTGTTCCCTTTCTGCGGATTTTTAAAAAAAGGTCAAACTGAGACAAACAGGGTCAGCAGTTCCTGTTTTGTAATTTTATAAAGGTTCCTCGTTCTTACCGACTCTTAACTGGAACCTGACGTAAAAATCAATTCATGGATTCAATCAGTATTTTACAGTTTCATCGAGGTACAGTCACAGTGCGGCGAGTTAAAGGCGGCTTTACTAATTTTAACAGGCACCTGAACACACTGCATGTTATTAAAGGCAAATAATGGAATGCATTCATTAACATTCATTCTACAGAATCTCAGGAGCACTAATTAGTGAGAGAAAGAGAGAAAACTCACTAAAAACCAGAGTCAATTAGCCTTTAAAAGACACAGGGTTTATCTGATATCCTCACTGTCTAAACGTATTT
>JAVSBU010105180.1:0-13279 GCA_033118015.1 Loricariichthys derbyi
CATTGAGAATCTTTGGGATGTGCTGGAGAAGGCAGTGGGTCCAGATCTCCATCATCAATACAAGATCTTGGGGAAAATGAATGCAACTCTGTGGGATCCTTCCCTCAAACACAGCCAATGATGTGACCGTGTGAAGCCCAACCTGGCTGAAAAGTACTGCAGGGACTCGAACCTGGGTCGTCTCATCTCTAGGCTAGAGACCTGCTTCTAAATTAATTAAATTATTTGCCTGGTGATTGACCTTTTATCTCAGCATTATAGCTCCATATCCTACCCTGCTCCAGCACTGTTCTGATGTTCTTTTTAATAGTTTCTGTACTTTATTTCTCCTCTGATCAAATCCGACAATTGCCGTTTACGACCTTTGATGTTAGCGTGTCAGACTGTGTGTGGCTGACGTCCGCTGGGTTTAATTGTGAAAGCAGAGCCTAGCATTTTTATCATGCTCCAGGAGCCCCCAGTCTAGACAATGAATGTAAATAGCTGTTTCCGCCGTGCTGAAGGATCCTGTAAAATGACTGTCCTCCGGAGCATCAAACACACGAGCTGCTGCCTGTAGGACGCGGGAGACGAGAACATTAAAAGGGGGAACAGGGAGAGCTTAATTTTTAAGGCTCGTGTGTGTCAGTAATTGATAGGCACGGGCTGGAGGCCTTAACTAACTGGTGGTGGAAGGGCTGTAATTTGGTCTCGTATTTCGGTCCCCCACACTCATCATGCAGCGGCACGGCCAAATGAGAGACAAGTCCTTTACTCTTACACACATAGCGCACACATGTTTGTTTCGAGCTTTGTGGGAATTTCAGTTAAGAGAAACATATTTTTGCACAATTTTATTGAACCGTTAACAAGCTCTAAAACATAAATGCTTTATCTTTTTTGTTATGGGTATTTTTTGTTGTTATAATTGTGTCTCTATGTTGGAAATCATAAAGACTTCCAGAATTTAAAAACACTACCCCACCTCCGTGGTCACATGGCTGTTGGGAAGCAGAGAACAGTCAGGAGATCATCCCTCAGCATTTCAACATTGACCCCTTTGCTGGAGTGGCATTCCATCCAGGGCACACTTCCTCAGTGCCCTGTGTTCACCAGGATAGGTGCCCGACCCCACTGAGTTCCAAAGCACACTTACGCACGTGGCACTGTAGAACCTGAAACCTCGACCAGGAAAATCATGAACTAAACTACGTAATATAATAAACGTTCCCATACTGTATAGTTTGCAGGTTTGGAATCGCCTGGTCTTCTTCTAGTTTGAAGTGAAAACTAATATTTTGACACAAACACACAATTGTTGCATGCAAAAGTTTGGACTCCCTCCCAAATCAAATGGGAGAGGATCAGACAGATCTGAAAGTACCCACTTCCTGCAGGGTGGGGGTAACTAGCCCCCCCCCCCCCCCACATCTGAGCATGTGTATGAAATTCATCCACACCACGAGGTTGTGATTAGGCTGTTATGATTTCCTGAAGTGTTTGATACCTGGATGCTGTACGTGTCCTGTTCTATGATTAATGGAACACCATAATTAAAGAGGTGTAAGTAAGCGAGACGCATCATTACCTGAGACTGGCTCAAGGCAAAGGTGCTGAAAAACCAACGGCAATCAAGGAATGTTATGTTTGCAGAACTGGGATGCTTGAAAAGAAGAAGTGAAGCTTGCTGTTGCATTTATTAGGCTGGAATGTGAGAACTTTGGTGTGTGTGATAGATTTAAATATGCATGCACACCTTTCACTTGTGGACCTGGTCAAATGAGACCGTTTGCTGATTTTCTATCAAAAGGGACAAACTTAAATATTAAATATTAGGGGTTCAAATACCAGCACTGCCCTTTGGTCTGGTTGGGTGTCACATGGGTACAATTGGGTGTGCCTGGGTACAGGCCCAATGGGGAGTCATCGCCTAAAGCCACAAACACAGTATGGAAAATACCAGGACCAGCTCCGAACTGACCAAAAACCCCACCAGCATAAGTAGAGGCAGAAATGGGGGGGGGTGTTTCTGAACTTCTCAGACTAGAGCATGCATTTCTTTTAAACATGGGAGCACCCGGAGTAAACCCACACAGACACATGAAGGACTTGCAAGTTTCACACAGGTGGAGTTTGAGGATGCTGCCGCTGTGACATGACTGCACTAACCATCGTGTCGCCCAAAATGCATGGGTTAAAATTCGTTAAAACACCTTTAACGCTCCTGCAAACTTGATTCACTGTTTTATTTAGAAAAACAACAAAACTTAACTGGACCGGGGCTACTTAAACTTTTGCATAACATTGTATGCAATATAAGAGAAGCTTGGCTTTAGGTCAGATTTATAATAAATAAAATGCATCACACATTAATGAGCAACATAAGGCAACTAAGAGTTCCAAAGAGGCCAACTAGTGGAGGTAGAGTGAATTGCAGGCGTTCATTTCTACTTTGAAACCAAACTTTGAAGCCAATAATCTCACAGAAGGATGTGATGTAGCCTAAACTTCAAACTTTATCAATGAAATAATGAAATCCTTCATTTCCTCTAGCATGTTCTGCATCTCAGAGTCTCCACAAAAGTGTTCGGTTGCAATTTTGCTGTGCTTAATTCCGGGGTTGCCAATCCAGCATGAAAATTGGCACAGGACGGTGGAAGGGGGAAAATCTGAATTAAAAAATTAAATTAAGCAGATCTGGCAACCATGTTAGGTTACTTTTCATGTGAATGTTCAGACTGAGCAAACAGATTAAAACACGATTATGAGTATAGCTGAAAGCTCTGAAAAATCCGATTACTGGGTTAAAATCCAGCTATGGAATCTCATTAGCAAGTAAAACAAAGTGCATAAAGCAATGTGGTGGAGAACTTTGAGATGAATTGGAATGCCAACTGTGAGCCAGTCCTTATAGTCCAGCATCAGTTCCCAGTTTAACAGCAGAGTGATACCATATTTGGGTGTCCAGAAACTTTTGGCTTCGCAGTGAACATTAGCCTCATAGCTCTGCTGCAAAAATAAACTCTGGACTCTGAAAGCTTCATTTTTGCTTATTAGCTGAAGAAAGTTTGAATAATGTGGTAGGAGACTGAAAGTTTTGGTCAGGACTTTAATCTTCCTGTAATTTTCAGTTGTTTTTAAAAATTTTCCTTCTCAATTACTTTCTTTTATGATATGTTTTTTCCTTATGTGCTCATGTTTTTTTTAAATAAAAAACACATTCTTACTTCTTCCATTTCTCTTTCTTTTCTTCTGTTTTAACCTTTTGTACTCACATGATTTTCTTTTCTTTTTTTTTCTTTTTTTTTTTGATGGCTTCTGTCTAGTTTTCTTCTTTCTTTTTACTGCTTTCTTTCTGGCTTCTTCATTTTTGTTTTATTTTTGTTCTTTTTCACTTCTTTGAGTTTTTAATTTAACTTTCCTTAATTAAAATTTTCATTTCTCTTTGGTCCTCTTTTAAGTTCTCCTTCTTAAGTTTATTTTCTCTTCTTGGCTGGTTGATTAGTTTTATATGTCTTTTTTTCAAAATGTATAGTTTTTTTCTCTTATATATCATTCTTTACTTTTATATGTATACATTACTTTTTTCCTTTGATTAAATTTTTTCCTACTTACTTGCTTGCCTTACTTTTTTCTTTCCATAGATTTTTACATTTTTTGTTTCATCTTCTGTTATTATTTTTTTCTTTAATTTTGTTTTACTCCTTTGCTTTACTTTCCCTGTGTTTTACTTACATTTTCTTCTATTTTCTTATACAGTGTATGTTAGTCTTGTAGCTACGTTTCTGGCCTTTAGAAACGTGAAGTTCAGGTCGATGCTCTGACTTTTGTCCAGATGATTTGTCCATGTGTTCATTGTTGAGCGGTTCAGTGATGGCAGCGACCCAAAGGCGTAGAACTGAAACATAAACAGAGTGAAGTACTGGAGCAGGTTAAAGATTCCACTGGGAAACGTGCATTCGTCATCGGGTAACCCCAGGACCCCAGCGATGAAGGGTTCGGAGCGGTTGGCAAGCAACGTCAAATCCTTCCCTTGGCTGCAGAACATTCGCAGTTCCTTCATGTGTCTCCATTTCCCATCATTGTGTTCTTCACTTCAGAGACTCCGCAGCAGATAAGATCAGACTACATGCATCTCCGTCTTTTTTACGGCTTTTACACTGTTTGTCTTTCCTCATCTCGGCTCGTCTGAGCCGTACTCAGAACCCGTCCTTATCCTCCATCTCGCAGGTTCAACGTGAAATGAACACCGTCATA
Source organism: Loricariichthys derbyi (assembly GCA_033118015.1). Taxonomy (NCBI): domain Eukaryota; kingdom Metazoa; phylum Chordata; class Actinopteri; order Siluriformes; family Loricariidae; genus Loricariichthys; species Loricariichthys derbyi. Next base: position 4,237 of record JAVSBU010105180.1, read on the forward strand.
AATTAGGTCCGGAATTTGTTAGGACTTCCTGCCTGCTCAGTTAAATCAAACGTTATCAGGTGGAAGGAATTTCATCCAAATTAGCTTATATCACCGAGGCTAATCAGGGGCACGTGTCCAGTGTGTTCTCGTGCACGTTCCACTGAAGCCTGGTGTATCATCTCATAAAGCTTTGGAACAACACACAGCTTTTATATCAGGAACTCATCTCCGGACGAACGAAAAAACAGCCAGACAACCAAGTTTATTCTGCAGCTAACAAGCTAAGGCTAATGCTGCTAACAGCTAATTTATAGTCATGCTCGGCTTTTACGTGTTTGCTACGTTACCTTTGGAGCCCTTGTACAAATATCCTACAGTACCAAGAAAAGTTTCTAAATGCTTAAAGTTTTACAATTAAAATTAACCTAACATTTTTCAACGCTTATGCAATTGCATTTTTCGCACACCAGAGGGCAGTCACTAAGCATGCTCAAAGACGCATATCTTGTTTGTTTACTTTGATTTTCAGTTGAAGATTTAAGTTCACAAACATTTCGTCGCAGTAGCATTATTTGAAAAGCCTAATATTTTTTATTACACCAGATTCTTAATATTTGTGTTTATATTTTTATACTGGAAAAGTTTTTAGAAAATAAAGAAATAAATGTTTTCACATGTTTGTTGTGAATAGAATATTACAATAGAACATCTTTATATTTTAAACATCTGATTCTAGTCATTTCTTTTAATTGCAGGGGACTTTTTTGTTTAAACACTTAAACAAGAAAATGTGCATTGGTTTGCATTGTTTACACTTCAGAAATAAAAACGGAACACTTTCATCCAACGTAAAATCAATAATTATGAGAAAATCAGATCGGAAATTTGTATCATCGATCAAATCGAATTGTGATCAAAGTGTATCATTACACCCCTATTACTAACACACTATGACGAGGGTCAGGGTCACATGACCGCAAACCCAGCCCCTGAAACTGAGTGCCATATTCGAACCTGGGAATCTTAGCATCAAAACCCACTGAGCTTACCCAGTTCGAAAACAACCTCTGGCAAGGTGAGATCAGGTCCAAGAACTGAAAGGTCTGGGACTTTTTGTTTGTTTATATGTTTTTTCACATCAGCAGCAACAGCTATTCACTATAGGAGCAAAGCTATATTGATACTACTTATACATTCATACAAATTAGAGTGACCAATTAACCTTAAATATGTCCTTGGACTGTGAGAGGAGAGTAAACCCAAGCAGACAGGGAGAACATACAAAGTCCACACAGACCATCTCTAGAGCTGTAAAGTGACCGTTGCACAAAAAAGTCTAAGAAACCTGACTACTGGGGCGTCCACATACTTTTGTTCAAATAGTGTACACACGGGGTCACAGTTTAAAAGCATTTTATGCTCAGATTGTGTTCATAACTGATGGAGTGAATTTACTGCAGCTTAAAATTGTTTGCATTTAATTTAGGAACGTCGGCCTTTTCTGACTCCATTTATAAAAATAGATTAAAACATCTGACACGAATCAGATTTAAAGGTCACAGCTCGTCCTCTGATCTGAGCAAACTCTGCTCTACACTCATATTCTAATACTGCACTTAGCAGGGCTTTTATTATGTCTGGGACTGCTGATTAAAGACTTTGTGTTTAGGATGACTGTCTGAGCGAGAGAGAAAAAGAAAGAGAAAGAGAGAGAGGAAGTCTGCTGACCACTCAGTAGACACAAAACTTTAGGTCCTCGTTATGACCTTTCATTGAAAAGAAGTTACTCATATTTCAGCCAATCATAAGATCCACTAAATTCAAATAAAAATAACAAAATGGTGGCTTATCTGGAAAGAAGATTAAACTATTTAATATTCTTTACTTTTTCTTTCTTTAGTGGTTTTTTTTTTTTGCTCCTCTTGCTTTAATTTTCAGTTGTTTTTTAATTTTCTGTCTCGGCCGCTTAATTTTTTGGTAATTAATTTCTCATCCTTTTTGTTTCATTAGTTTATCTTTTTGTTTTTACCTCTCTCATTCACATCATGTGACATTCACTTGAGACAACGCTCCATTGTTGTTTAAAAAAAAAAAAAGCACTACAGAAATATATTTACAAGTATGTTTGGTTCTGCTTATTTTCTTTTTTCTTTATTTTCAATGTTTTTGTTCTGGCTTGTTTGATTTTATTTTCTTTCTTGTTGCCTTATTTGAGGTTTTTATTTTATTCCTTCCTTTGAATTTCTTTGGGGGTTTTTTCCTTCAATTTTTCTCTCTCTTTTTTTTAACTTATTTTATCTTTTCTTTCTAATGTACTATTTTATAATAATATTTTTTATATTTATTATATTATATATAAAATATAATATTTTATATTTTTATTTTTGATTCATTTCTTTATCTTTCTTTTATTTAAACATTTTCCCTTCTATTTAACCATTCCTTGCTTGCCTTTGTGTCTATTTTCTGTTTTAAATTTCAGTTATTTTTACTTCCTGTGTTTGTTTTACCTCTGGTCTTCTTTTTTCTATTTTATTTCATCCTTCTAACTTTTATTCATTCACTCTCATTAGGTCTTTCTTTTTTCTTAGTTGCATTTATTTTGTTTGAGAGGTGATCCTCTCCTGTAATTGATCACGTGATGGAAAAAATGCTCTCTACCTGAGGATGATCTCCTAACTCACCTCCTCTCCCTCAGACATGGATTAATCATGCCTGTGTGACCCTCAAAATTCAAACCCAGGTCTTCATGGAGGCAGGGCAGAAAACAGCTGCTGACTTTTTCATCTAGTATTAATAAAACATTTTATTGGATCAGGACTCTGGATTTGCTCATAAGGCTGCACAACACAAACTTTAGAGTTTTGAAGGATATAGAATAGAGCCTCCTGTGTGATCGTATGTTATTATAACTTAAAGATCAGACCCTGCTTTATAATCAACATAGAAACCCAAAGCATTCACAAACTTTGTTAGTCGTTTGAAAGATTGAAATCATAAAAGCCATTTGTGTCTGAGTAATTAAACGCTGCGGAAGGATAAAATCACGTGTGGTTTCACTTAAGGTGTAATTTCTCAAGAAATGGGAAACACAGCAAACGGAGATCCTTCAGATCGTAATCATCCTTAAAGTTCTCCGAGTTTGAAGCTAACGACATTCTACAAAAGAGAGAGTCACGTCCGATTGTGACGAGAACAAGGGGGAGAAAATAAGGATCTATTTTATCTGAGGAGCTACAGTAGTTTCTAATCAGATTCTAATCAAACAAAGGTCAGAGGAGATCCTTCAGACCTGACGCAGTGCATCGACTGCATCACCCGCACAAGCATGAGAGCCTGAGAGAGTGTGATGTCACAGTGTCTAAAAATGACGAGTTGTGATGTCATCAACAGACTGGACGACTTCATTCAGAGAGTCGAATCAGTCCATTAGTCCAAACATTATCAAATCCAGCAAGATGGCAAATTTCACTACCACTTACTATTAATTAGAATTAAAATAATCAACAGTTTCTTTAATAATTTGTCACTTTTTTATTATTTTTACTCATTTTTTAAGGGGAACACTAAGTTTATTGTCTTGTAGCTCTTATGTCAAACCTCAGAGAACGCATTTTAAAATTAACTTTAAATTCTTATTATTATTACAGCTTTTTATCTGCTCTCGACATCTTCTTACTTTCGCTTTCTTCTCTTACTTTCATCCTTAATTTTCTTATTTAATTTATTTTCCCTTCCTTTTTTCTGTCTTTTGATCCTTTTGTCTTTCTGCTCTTTTTATTTATTTATTTTTTGTGTGTTTTTCCTCTCTTTAAGAAGTTTCACTTTCTCTTTTATCTCGTTTTATCTTTATCCATTTATCTCTTCCTCGAGCACTTTCTTTTTATTTATCATTTCCTTCCTATCCATGTTCTGAATTCCTTTCTTTATATTCTTTTCCTGTTTTTGATTTAATTTCTACTTTTTCTCCTTTGCTTCTGCTTGTATTTAATTGTACTTTATTTCCAATAACAGTGTTCTTTTGTTCCTCTTCGCCACTCTTTTACTGAACTAATTTTCTTTTAATGTACTTTTATAAATGTTTATTCCCTATTAACTACTGAGACTTTTTTAAAATATATTTTTTAACATTTTTAGGATTTAAAAATCTTGGATGTACTAACGCTAAGCCCACCAGCACAGCAAATCTTTGGTGCCTTTTTGCCCAGGTGGTACACATGCATCGTACGATTGTGTCTGAGGGAGGTTAGGTCATTCAGGGGATCATCCCTTGGTGCTGCAACAGTGAACCCTGCAAATGCACAGGTGTTCAATCCAGTTTACATTTACACCCCGTGGCCCTTAGCAGGATCTTCCTTCTATTTCCTATCTATTTTTTTAAACCATTTAAGTTGATTTTTGTGGTATTTTTAGTCTAACTTGTGTAATGGGTATAATTAAATTTCTTTCTGTTTTCTTTGACCTTTTGCTAACTCTATTTTTGTTTCATTTGTCTTGCTTGCTTCGCTCTGTCATTTTTTCTCATTTCTCTTTTCTTCCTTTGATGCTTGTTTTATGAAATGACATGTTATGATATTATTTTTAGAGACACAGTCTGTTGGAGGACTGAGCTCCTAATTATATGACTGAAACATACAGTACATTTCTCTGGGTCTTAATGAGCAGTACAAAAGGAGCAATGGCGCCACCTACTGTTAGGCTGCAATCTCACAGTACGAAAAACTCCACGTAGCCAGGCAACTAGGTTCACAAACTTTAACATCAAAGGCAGCCACGTCATCACAGATATAAAGTCGGGATCCGAGAGCCCAGAATAATCAAGGTACAATAATGTGAACTGGGCCAGACCTCTATGTGACACCTGACCTGAGCAGAACCGAACCACCAGAACCGAGCCCCATATGCTTTCCTCATCTGATAGAGAATAAACTTTCTGTATTATTTATGCTTTAGACTATTGGCACCACAGGGCAAAGGGGGTATATCTTTTTTATGATAGAAAATTTGCATGAAGCAGAACCAAAATTAAAATATATTTCTATACACCAATTTATTTAATAAGCTTTTTATTATTTTTTTAATACTGTTTATGGACAGCACAGAAACTTTATCTCATGCGGCTTTCCCATTGAACTCACAAAATATATTTTTAAAACGTATTTTAAATTCCTTATTTACTATTACACATCTAAAAACTTTAAACTTAACTGATTAAGGTCAACTGCCTTCAAACTGGGATGTTAATTTAAAAAAAAAGTCCTCTTAAAACAACTTTTACAAACTTTTTTTGTTTCTTTTTGCCCTTTTCTTGATTTCTCCTGCTCTCGCTTAATTATCTTGTTCGTTTCTTTCTTTTGATTTTCTTACTCTAGCTTTAGTATTTTAACTTTTTTACTTCCTGTTTTGTTTCTTACTAACAATTCCTCTTGCTCTTCATTTCTTTTCAATTAATGATCTTTTTTCTTTCTTGGTGTTTCTTTTTTTAATAAAAAAAGTATTATATCTACCAAAGTTAAACACTTGGTTGAAGAACGAATGATATCAAAGCCATCAAATTGGTAATTTAGAATTAAAATATATTTATATTAACCAATTTATTTAATTTTGGTCTTTTATTACTTTACTTTTAATACTTTTTAAAATTACTATTAGTTTTATGGTGACCAAAACAACTTATCGTTCCATCAAAGCTCAGAAAATGCATTTTCAAAATGAATTTAATTCCTTATTTATTATTATAAGTTAAAAAAACAAACAAACAAAAAAAAACTGAATTGATTAACGTCGATTCCCTTCAACCTGTGATCTTTTTTAAAGTTCTCTTTAAATAGCTTTTCCATTTATTCTTCTCTTATTTCAGTTTCTTTTTGCCCTTCTTTTGGATTTTTCCGTTCTTGCTGATTTTTCTTGTTTTCTTGTTGCTCCAAATCTAAACATCCGCACGCTTCAGTTTGAGTTTTGAATGAGTTGGTACTAAAGATCATAGAGCACCACCTGCTGTTGGTTAGAATAATTGCACCCCCTCACCTTCCAATCTAGCTCAGGGAGGCAGAGGGTCGAGAGCACAGCACAGGGATCTAAGCCAGGGCAGGGCAAGGTAGGCACTTCAGAGAGAACAGCTGTCTTAAAGCATGTCTTTGGACCATGTGAGAAACTTGAAGGAAACCAAACTCCACACAGCCAGCGGCCGGACCAGGACTCAAATCTGCATCTCTGACGTTAACCGCTGTGCCAACATGGCCCCACTGAATTTTATTTAAGATGCTGATGTCCCAAGCTGGAAATTATTATTCAAATTTGGGAGAAATATTAAATACATTTTAAAAAATGACTGTTTGATGTCCAAATTGAGTAAAAAGGCGTTGAATTCTGGTTCTACTGGCAGATCAATTAATGAAGAAATTCACTGAGCAGAGAGGGAACGCATGCACACACACATCTACTGTGGCACTTTATTAAGTTACAATAATAAAAGTACGAAGGGTTTTGAAGACGGCACAACAAGTTAGAGATTTTTTCCATAAAAAATAAGGGACACAGAGCTCCCCTTATCTGAATATTCAGTTATTTGAAGCAGCTCCAGGAACAAGCTACAGTTCTGCATTGATGCTTAACTTAACCCATCCAGAACACAAGCTGATTACAGAGATGTAAATTAAAAAACACATATACTTAAAAAAACCTCAGGATCCTGATATCCTTGCTCATAGCAGTAAAATGTTCTAAACACTTAAGACCACAATAGAAGGTTTAACACAAAGACATAACGTGTAGATCGGATGTATCTGTATCATCTGTTGTAGTAAAGAATCATTAACTGTGGGGTTTAAATCTATTTTTTAAATCTTTACACAGATCAAAAAGTCACAAGTCTTCATCCTCAATGCTGATAATAGACAGGAGTTCTTTATTTGGTCCAGCTGACTTTGGGAATATCATAATGTTCAGTCAGTGTGTCCAGATGTCGGTTAAACTCCTACAGCAAAAAGACAAAGGTTTGATGTTATCAATAAATCATTTAAAATTTACCCTATATAACACACTTTATTAGATACAACTGTTGATCTGCTTATTAGACAAAAATCTAACCAGCTTTCTCTACTATTAGGACTTGTGTGAAGATCTGATGATGTTTTAGGTCATATTTTATGCAGACATATAGAAAATTCTAAAGGGTTCACAAACTTTCAAGCACCACATGATCAATACGAGCTGCTGAAGTTCAAACTGAGCCTCAGAATGGGGAGAAAAGGTGACCTAAGTGACTTTCACATCTGTTGGTGCTAGACGAGCTGGTTTGAGCATTTCAGAAACTTGGATGTTGAGACACAGCGCCCCCTCTTGGGCTTAGAGAGAATAGTCCACACACAAAAAAAGGGCACAAATCCAGTGAGGGCAGTTATTTGGGTAAAAATGCCTTGATGATGCCAGAGGTCAGAGGAGAATGCAGGCTGGCCCAAGCTTATAGAAAGGTAACAGTACGGTAACTCAACCACTCGTTACAACCGAGGTATTCAGAAAAGCAGCACACCTTGAAGCAGATGGGCTACAGCAGCAGAATCAGCTAAGAACAAGCAATTGAGGTCTATATGGGCTCCCAAAACTGGACAATGAATTGATTTCTGTTGCAACATTCGGATCAGAATTTGGTGAAACAACAAGAAAGCATGGATCCATCCTGCCGGGTTGATTTTTCCTGCACCACCTTGCTTAATCCATGCCACAAAGAATTAAAGCAAAAGGGATACAACCCAGTATCAACAAGCTGTATCTAATAAAGTGGCCGATGAGAAAGAACATACATACCTCGACTCTGCGTTTGTGTGTTTTGGAGGCTTTGTTCAAAATCCTTTCTATTTGCTGAGAGTAGAAGAGAAAGCAGATTCAGACACAAGTACTGTAAAGCTATAGCAGATTATATTACATCATCACACAACACGAGTTTTATTTAGATACGTACATAATATTTATTTTATTTAAGTCTTCATATTTTAAATCCTGTTTGAATAAATGTCCCATGATCCAATTTAGTTTATTGTTGCTCACGTTTTTCCCCCCTTTTCTCTTATTCAGACAAATAGTGCACTACTTAGGCAGCCTATATCATGTATTATACATACACAGGGTGACACAGGGTGCCAATCCATCATAGGACACAAAGTTCACTTTAGAAACACCAAAAAAACCTAACGCACACCTTTGGAGTGTGGGAGGAAATGGAGTACCCGGAAAAAAACCCCACACAGACAGGGAGAACATGCTTAATATATCATTCCCTGTCTTAACTGCTTTTCCTGGTCAGGGTCATGGGAAGCCAGGTGTCCAGCCGGCATCACAGGGTGTAAGACAGGAACATTTTAATCAAATACGTGGAAAGAAAGCAGACACTCACCCTCTTCTCCTGAATTTTATCAAACGCAAGTTGTGCAGGAGTTCTTTTGTCCACATAGGCTTTCTTGGTATTTTCCTCCTCGTTTGGTGTGGTTAATACCTGATTTTCTAAGCGCTTTAGCTCCTTGTCCTTCTTCTTCTTCCTGTTTCACAATAAAAAAGGTGTCAAAATATATAAAAACAGTAATAACTGTCTTGATAGCCTAACAACAATTCGCAGGTAAGGGTTTTCCAGCCGAATAACAAATTACCCTTTATCAGACACTGAGTGCACTAGCTAGGAGACCTATATCACGTATTACATATACACATCTAGTAAACTTACACAGTGAATACATAGCTATTTGACATACAGCCCAGAAAACAAACAGGGACGTTAGATACGGTTAAACGTAGATAAATTATGCCCTCATAATATAGATATTCAACCACTTAAACCTCTTACTCACTTTTTACCCGCTGAAACAGTCCCAACACCTTTGAGTTTTAATGAGCCTTTCTGGACAGATTCGTACTCCGCCATCTTGCTCAAGCTTCTCTAGAAGGGAAAAAAATAGAGACCGCTCGTATTTACATAAACATATTGCGGATATATTAGCGCCACCTGCTGGAACGGAGTTTATCTGAGTATTGATCACTTCCTTTTTGTAGATTTAAAATGTTAAATCTA
>JAVSBU010105489.1:0-13277 GCA_033118015.1 Loricariichthys derbyi
CCTTAAAACAAGTCAAAATGAGGCTCAGTATTGTGTGTGTCCTCCACGTGAAGTCTGATTTACTTGGATTTACATTGCGTTGTTTAAGTGTTCCCTTTATTTTTTGGATGTTGGATGTGGAAAAACAAATCCAAGTTAGACCTTTGGTGCTGCTGCCTGGATGCACAGCAAGTGTAGGAGAGTATCGCTTGCTCGGGAATAAAACAAAATTCTGAAAACGATAAGATTCTTGCTGCCTGTTTGCAAAAGTCAAAATGTGTGGTTTTGCTATCTTTATGCACTAGGCACGTCAAGGGCTGATGCATCGCATTCCATATATGCTGCGCGAGTGCGGAATGCGCAGCGGGTGGATGCACCAATCTGCTTGCTGGCACCAAAGACTTTGAGGGACAAAGGTACCATCCTTCCTTTGAAGAGGGAGGGCAGAGTAAAGCCAGGAGGCTTGAGGTATGGTACGGTGTAGCGTGTTATCATAGAGACAGGTAACGTTACCTCTGCGCTGTTCGGAACCCCCTCGGCATACCCTACGTCCCTGGATGACCACACAGGGAAGCCTACAGGACAGAATCCATAGGTGGATCATCGCTTGGGCTGCACCCCTCCATGCCTCGGCCATGCCGCGCCTTCATCCCAGTGATTAGCTTGTTTGGTACACAGCCATAAAAACGGGTCCACATGAGGTGGTTGGCTGGCTAAGTACCCCGGCTATAAAACCAGAGCCACTTCACCTTGGACGTGTCCTACTCTCCATTCTCCATGCACCCTGGCTCCAAGTTAAGATTGTTTTTAGTTTCGTTGTTGGTTTTTGCTTACATTTTTTGAATTACCTTATGTTTATTCATGAAGCTCTCTGCACAGGTCCTCTGTTTACACCTTGTCCCCACACCATGACAGTATCCATATAACAGCATAACATTTTTTTACACTCTGCAGAACATGCGCTGTTCAGAATTATTTTCCAGTATTGCTCACTACTAATTGTACATGAGACACACGTGCAAAATGACTATTATTCCCAGTAATCTACCATGTGTGCATGAGCGTGAAATAACTATTTTGATGAAGACATGGAGAATAGAAAATATTTTGGTCACATGACAGACGTAATTCAGCCTCGCATGTTTCATACAAAACACGTGAGCATAAATGTCTCTTAGGTCATCACCACAACTGCTACGCAAATAGCATTTCAGATTATTCATGCCCTTATAGCTTAGACACGCAACAAGCACTCGCAAAATATCTATTTCTGTCATCTGTTCAAACATGCTTTGACACACCCCATCCATTACATGCCAGGGTTTTAATAGTAATTAGATAAAGGAGGTTTCTGGGAGGTCTATGGGAAAATTAATCCTGTGTATCCATATGTATTAAGTTATATTACCATTTCTGAAACTTGAGATGAAGATGCATGCAATAACGTCAGTCAATTCACTTTATTACCTCATCAATTAATGTTTCCTAATGTGAGTACCATGGCAATGCTAAGCTTCAAAGGAACATAAATAACCAACAGGGATTAGGATAATGTGATAAACACTTCCAGGAACCTTGAAGGAGTAACTGAAGTATGTAACTGTGACTGAATACTGCTTTAGTATTCTACAACCCCAAATCAGAAAAAAAAAGTTGGGATGAAATGGAAATGCAAAAAATACAGTATGAACCCAATACATGTCACAAACCTTTGGTAAACCTTTATCTAGCAGCATGGAACAGAATTACATTCACAATTGGCACTTAAAACTTTACCACACTAAAACAAGTCTTAAATTAACTATGTCCAGAAGCAGCATGAACTTCTGTGGGCTCTGAGTTGGACCATCACACAATGGAAATGTGAATTTACAACATTAGGCAGTAAAATGTATTTACTACAATTTTAACTTTACTGTTTCTCTATTTTGTTAAATAATTCAAGGTCTTAATATTCCAAACAGGTTCCTTCCTGATTACAGAAAAACATGGAAAAACGTTAACATAGTCATTATGCATAATCTACAAATATACTACATAGAGGTTTAGGTTAAACAATGCTGAATGAATCTGTTATACCCTTATTTATATGCATTCATAATGGAACATCCTGTTACCTCAAGAAGCTTGTGGAATGTAAGCAACATAACACTTGCACCGCATTTCTCTGTGCCAAACCCAGAAGAAACCATAGACCACAATGGCTTTTAGCTGCCGAGACTCAAAGTCCCATTTTAGGACGCTTACTATTTTGAGGACACAAAGAGATTTGTAAGTGGAAGAGCAGAGCTGTCTCATAGCTGACACCTTACACTGTTCAGCAAGTCAAAAAGCTAGGACAAAATCATTCTTGGCATGGAGTGATCGGATATTCATCCCAGAACAATCATGTATTTCAACCCAATTCCTTGGAAGCTTATTTCCAACTAGAGATGTGCATTTCCTGCAGAAAATGCGAGTGTGATTGCAATGATTGTGCAAAAATGCTCAAAAACACGACAAACATGCAATTATGCACAAAAACGTGAAATCACATGCAAAAAATGCGCTAAAACACACAAAACAGCATAAAAATGCGCAAAAACATTGAAAAGATTTGCAATATACAAAAACACGCAAAAATACACACAACGTGCAAAACATGCCACAATGCATAAAAATGCACAAAACCACATAAAAACGGGCAAGAAACGTGCAAAAACATGCAAAAATACACAATCATGTGCAAAAAGCATGCGAAAATGTGCAAAAACAAGCAAAAATTCGCAACAACGCACAATGCCGCACGAAAACACGTAAAAACCCACAATTACACATAAAACCATGCAAAAAAACGGAAACACACAAATACGCACAAAAACATGCAAAAAGTGCATGAAAAATGCAAAAATGCACAAGAATGAGAAAAAACACACAAAACTGCACAAAAACGCGGAAAGACGGGCAAAACGTTCAAAACCACACAAAATCGTGCAAAAACGCGCAAAAACAAGCAAATACGCACAATCACATGCCAAAAAAAAAAAAAAAAAAACCCGACAGAAAACACGCAAAAGTGCATAAAAATGCAGCAACGTGCAAAGGCACATAAAACGTGCAAAAACGAGCAAAAACATGCAAAAAAGCTCAATTATGCATAAAAATGTGCAAAAACACGCAAAAATGAATAAAAACACTCTAAAATGCACAAAAACACGCCAAAATAGGGAAAACATGCAAAAACGCACAAAACCACACAAAACATGCAGATCAGGCGAAAACAAGCAAATACGCACAATCATGTGCAATAAACGCACGAAAACATGCAAAATGTGCAAAAACGAGAAAAAATCCAACCAACGCTCAAAGATGCAAAAAACGCGCAAAAACATGCAAAAAAGCTCAATTATGCATAGAATTGTGCAAAAAATGCGCACAAATGTGCAAAAAACGTGCAAAAACACGCAAAAATGAATAAAAATGCTCTAAAATGCACAAAAACACGCCAAAATAGGGAAAACATGCAAAACCACACAAAAACTAATAAAAACGTGCAAAATGCGCAAAAACAAGCAAAAATTCGCAACGACACACAAAAACTCAAAAAAAGGCACAAAAACGTTCCTTTCTGCCCTCACTGGGAACTCCTGGGCCTCTCTGCTAAGCTTTCCTTAAACTCTCATTGACATCATCAGAGTGTGCTCAATGGTTTTCCTTTGGGCAGATATTTTGGGAGTGATAAAAAGTGAACAGACTGCCCGATCACTCCGTGACTTGGATTGTCAGATCAGGGTCCGCCCCGGTCCATGCATGCCGATTTTAATTTTTCTAGCTCAAAAATTGACAGAGTTCCGTCCGTCCGAAGTTGGCCATAAAGTTAAGACAATGGGAAATTTTTCGTGTGGTATTGCGCATAGTGCACAAATTCTACGTTAGATTTCTTGTCTGTATACAAGCAAACATCTCCCGAGAATTCTGCACGTTTCGGTGATTGTCATATGTCGATATCTCAAAAACTGCTTAAAAATAAAAAAAGTAAAAGTCAAAATATAGAAATGTAGAAAGCCAAGAAAGCAAACTGTGCTCAAGTGCACTACCCCACTGCTCTGTGGATCTGGGTTAGAGTCCCGGTGGTGCCTTTATCTTCAGGTCCAGATTAAAATCACACTTATTTACTCAGGCCTTTGAGTAATCTTAAAATCTCTTTCTAAGATCTCTAAGTTTAATAACTGGAGGGTGGAGTCTTGTGATATAATGTACAATACTGAAATTTTTTATCCGTGTTTAACTCCGTCTCAGGTTTTTAACGCTTTTTATGTTTCTTTATTTCCAAGATGGAGCACATTTATCCTGCAGCTTCACCGCTGTGTGGAGACCACTGCCTTTCCTACTTTCCTGACTCCATTGAAGCCTGCAGATTGAGTGAAAACATTACCTGTCCTGCTCAAATACCAGATGAAACCTTAGGAGGACCAAGACTCAAAAAGGGACCAAATCTCCTTGGGCTTAATGGTATATGTAAGAATTAGCCAAGATATCTAATTAATAAGATTACAGAAATACTTTAAACAAAGGTTTGGTTGAATCTTGGTCCTCCCATGGTTTCTTCCCTAGTAACATTTGGGCAGTTTTTTCTTGCCCTGTCACCTCTGGCTTGCTCAAGTGGGGTTTTGAGCCAATATATTTGTAAATCTGCTTTGCAACAAACAATGGTCTGTTGTAAAAAACATTATAAAATAAATTTTACTTGAATTGACCTGTCAGCCAGGTCAAGAATCCCACGCATACACCTTTGGATATTTGGATATGTCTATGGAAGGGCAGGCTGGTCTTGAGAAGAATCCACCAGTGCTGCAAAAGTACTACTCCCTACCCAACAATGTGATGACCTGGTTCTGTCCCGAACCCAGTTTTCCAGGGATAGGAGCCCCATGAGCATGAGCAGAAAAAAATGGGATAAAAAGTGAAACGTAAATAAACAAGCTAGCCTTCTTAACTTGGATTTATTTTATGCAGAGGACCTAATGAGTCAACGCACCTGCACGTGGTGGCCGAGTGTGACCTGGCGGGTACGGGTAGTAGTGCCTTTGGGGATGCACTGACCCTACTCTATCTACGGGCCCTGTCGTTACCTTGGAACTCCTGGTCCTAACATTGCCTTCCCCTCTTTGCAGAAGGGACAGTACCAACTGGCCCTGCTGGGCACTTCTGTGGAGGAGCTACCATCACGGTGAGCTTGCCCGGAGTTGCAGCCATGGGTTGCGAGGGGCTTAGGGTGGAGGGCACTGGGCGTGAAGAGTGAGGCTTAAATAGTAGTGAGTAACCTAACTGGACCTGAATGGCAATGTACACACAGGGATGCCTTAAATGGCAGCGAATAAACATAGGGATATGGGCAGCACCTTAATTGGCAGCGTACCAACAAACCTTCTGAATAAGTGGTTTCTTGACTTCTAAATATAAAAAGCCCACAGCACATGCTGCACGCGGCCACTGGAACACAGCAGTAACTATGGCAGCATAGCTAAGAGGTTTTTTAAAATTGAAGAACCAGAGGGAAACACAGCCAAGAGGGATCACAAGACATCAGCAACCCACCTGCCCAGCCACCAACAAACTTGTGGTTGCATAAGAGAGAGAGGGAGACAGCACCCCACATCCCAGATCACCACAAGTCTCATTGATCATGAACGCCCTGTGGCTCTGCCCTTAATTTAACATAACGATACGCAACTTAGGATCAAAGGAACCCAATGCCAGGCTAGCCAACAGCCATCCTATGCTCCAGATCCTACGATCCATTGAAAGAAGTCCCATACTCCTGTACAAATTGGCAAGATGAGGTCTAGCTTAGTTTAATCTTCTTCATCCATAATCACAGATTCCAGCTCGTCCTGTGAGATCCTCTAATATTCAGCAGGTCCTGGGTCTACCCTTGGAGCACGTTCAAGAGTGCCCGGGACACCTTTCTAGAGGGAACGGACCAGAGGCACTATTAGTACTAGTATTTTTCTTAATATTTGAAAATCTAAACAGCCACGTCCTTATAATTTTTCTTATAATTCCTTAGTTTTTTCTGAATAAAAAAGGAAAACTATCCTCTATATATTTTTAGAATCCTTTATTTTGTATTCTGAATACATATCCTGAACACATATCTGCACAACGGCAACAATTAGATTATTTTTATTTATTTATTTTTATTTTTTTATTAATTCTCCTGGCATTAAATGTTTAATAAAGCCAAAAAACAGATCCTATGTCTGGAACATGGCTGCCATCTTGAAAGCTGCCTTATTAGATCAAGGGCATTTTTTTCCTAATGGGAATTAGCATATAAATAGCATAAGGTCATGTAGCATATAAAAGATCAGAATTTTTTCAGAAATGGATTGCTGCAATCTGATTTGCGATCTCTTGTGGTTCAAAAGTCAGAAATCAACAGAAATTTGCAATCGTTATGGACCAGTATGAGAACATCTGGATAAATGATATTACAAGCCTCCATGATTGTAACAACATTTCTCCTGAGATTCGTAATGAATTTAGGGTGCATAACGATTGGATCCAGTGCCTTCAGCTCCGTGTTCAGCACCAGGGACGACACATTGAACTCGTCAAATA
This sequence comes from Loricariichthys derbyi, assembly GCA_033118015.1. Taxonomy (NCBI): domain Eukaryota; kingdom Metazoa; phylum Chordata; class Actinopteri; order Siluriformes; family Loricariidae; genus Loricariichthys; species Loricariichthys derbyi. Next base: position 6,583 of record JAVSBU010105489.1, read on the forward strand.
GCTGAGCATCAAAGGGAAAGTTCCCAGGTGTTGTTGCAAATCTCTTTGTTGTTAACTTTTGAACCAGAGAAGATATTACAAATCACATTGAGGCCATTGATTTCTGAGAAAATTCTGGTCTTCTTTGATATGCTACATGATCTCCTTCCCATTGGAAAAATTTGACATTGATCCAATATGGCGGCTTTCAGGATGACGACCAGATTCTGGACAAAGCCCAAAAGATAGGTGCCCTCACCCTTTATTTGCTGGGGTATTCAGATATGTAATTTTCCTTTTCATTCTGAAATGAAAGTGTATCCTGAGACTTTTAGCTCCCCCTGTATATTAATATGTTATCTGTATTAATTAGTAGCATTTAGCAGTTTATTGCAAAACTTCTCTTTATCACATTTTAGGACCTTCAGGGTTCGCTCTTGGTGTATCCCTCACTCAGCCTCCCCTATAAGATATAGTCCTGCATGTGTGGTACTGACCTAGCTGGGAGGTACCAATGGGACTTGACCTTGGTTCCTGTTAATGATTTGAGACTGTGCATCTTAATATATTTCTGAGAATTTTATGGACATTAAAACTGAGTAAGGAGCCCAAACTTTTCCACATGATCAATTTCATGTTTTCTTTTTACAGTAATATACAAATGCATGCATAAAATGCAGAAATAGAATATAATGAAGTTTCCTGCAGAGAAAACCAACAAATTATGTCACTAGACCAGGCCTGCCTAAACATTTACATAAGGCTATACATATTCTGTGTTTGTGCAGGATTACAGTACAGCATGAGAATGTGGCATTTAGCCACAAACTAAATACTTTAGCACCTAATAATAAGAGATGATAATTAAGGATTTCATCAAGTGAGCAGCAGAACATCGCACTGAACTATTTTTTTTTTTTTTGGACGTGAATGTGTACATTGTGCAGGCTGATATTTATTCACAAATCAAACACACTGAGTCATGAACATTATAGACTTTCTGTGCTAATGTTACTTAACGAATCAATATATAATAATTACACACTCGGTCTAGCTAACTGTAATACTAAGCTGCTCCATGTTTGTGGCTAAATATACTAGTGTGCACTGGATATGGATTTAGGTATCGAAGATAAAAGTCTTAGGCCACCATTATATTATATATACACCATTGGTTTATTAATGGTATATTCACCACATGTAATTACTTTCCAGTCTCCAAGCATTTCTAGTTCTCTCCCCTTACACTTGAGCAAAAGCAGCTTTAGTGGGATGGAAAGTTGATGCTCCTACAGTCCTAAGAAGATCAGAAATGGTCTTTCTGGAAGGTTAGAAGTCAAGAAACCACTTATTCAGAAGGTGAACAGGGTGAAAAGGCTAATATGATAAAGCTCACAAAGATTGGAATGAAGATCAGTGGAAAAGAGGATTATGGAGTGACGAATCCAAGTATAGAAAGTTTGGATCAAATAATCAAGTTACTCTAACTTGAACACTTTTTTCAGTAACGAGTAATCTAAATAAGTTACCATTTCCAATCCAATAATCAGATTAAAGTTACTTATCCAAGTCACTGTACTTATCATTTTCCTTAGTAAAAGATATATATTTTGTTTTCTTCTTGCATCTTCGGGAGTAACATCAGGCCTATGCGACAATTAGGTCACATTTTCAGAATGAGAATAACTCAGGTGTAATACCACACAGTGAAACAAACAAACAATGGAGGGAGGAGAGAGATGCACATTTTCTAACTGGACATACAAGCACTATTTTAAGTTTGGGTCATGGTTCGTTGTACACTTTATAATATATAATATTATATATTTTATAAAAACAAGCATTTATGTTATGTGAAGTCAAGAAAAACTACTTTTATAAAAATTAATTATGATAAGTGAATTTAAGAGAAACTTGTTTTTTATTAAAAAAAAAAAATTCAGCTAATAGTTTAAGTTCAACTGTAAATGTCAGGAGATACACTGTTAAAAATGAACTTTCAATAAAATGATGTGTGTCACGACAAGGGTCTCTTCTTCGTAGCATATGGTCCCCGTGCCGCTGGAGGAGGGGTTATTGCCCTCTAGCGCCGCGGCGCCGAAGCGCGCTCCTAATTAAGATCAGCTGTTCCGAGTAATATAAAGAGTCTGGAGAGGATCTAGAGTTCGAGTGGCATTGATTGGCATATTGCCGGTTACGTTGGGACGGCGCGCCACTCATACTCTGGATCCCTAGGCAGTGGCATGCTGTGGTGGAACTGGTGATGCACTGTGGTTGAGACTAATCTCTGTGTCTGGTTTTCTCCGATAGGTTCTGTTGGCGAGGCACGTCCCGGTCCTGAGTTCAAAGCGCTAGGGAAAAAGGTACCACCTGTCCTTCGTAGAGGACAGGTGGAGTATGGGCAGGAGTCCCGAGGTATGTCAGACCTATCAGACAGTGTAAGGACATACTAGGTGCCCCAGTGATCAGGAGGCACCAGGTTCTGGTCGGACAGCTGCTGGGAACGAACGGTTGGGTTCCTGAGCACGCGGGACGTGGCCAGTGGCGTCGACTGGTTGGGCACCCAGGAAAGTGCCCCTAAAATAAGGAGAGGGTTGATTCCAGCGGCGCCAGTCTGTTGTCGAGTGGTGTTCTCCTGCCTGGGGTTCCCCGGGGCTTCCCCGGTGTGGCCTGTTGATGGGACGTGCGCTCGGTGTTCCAATGCATCCCAGTTCGCACCGGTCTCTCGGGGTCAGCCGGTTTGGCTGCAAGTTATGTTTTGTCTGGTTTCGGTTCGTTTATGTTTATTAATAAAGCACTTTTATTGGTTTCACTGTCCTGTGTATGGGTCTTTTTGTGTTAAATCCCCGAACGTAACAATATTGTTTTAACTTTTGTTGAGGCGGGGGGTGGGGGGCAGCTGCTGAATGTAACTAATAAAGTAAATTGTAATCCAAATTAGTTACTTTTAAAATCAAGTAAATCAGTAAAGTAACCAAGTTACTTTTTGAAGGAGTAATCAGTTATCAGATTACTTAACATAATACATAACTATGCCATCACTGGTTATACATGGTCATTATAGCATTGCTAAAAAACAAATCTAAAATATTTTTGCACACTTTTGCTGTACAAACCAATTATTTTAACATATTCCACAAAGGACGTACAGGGGCTGGAAGGTTCTGGTTCAGATAGTGTTTATTGTGTTAATGACTCGGGTTCAAACTTGCCTGGTCTTTGTAGGTGGGGTTTTTCATTCAAGTAATCAAATTTCCTCCCACCTTCCAAAATTAAGGCTAAACAGATTGGTGTTGACTTGGAGCAATGAGTTCTACAGTGTACATTCCTGTCTCAGGCCCAGTGCATTCTGGGATATACTACAGACACACATCAGCTGTCAGTGGGACAAATTGTTCAATAAATATGGATGAATTAATTAGATTTTAAGTGGGCTGCAGCGTTGTCAAATAACTACAGGAACTGGGCTTTGATCCTCATTGATTTCTCTGTAGGTGGTAGATTTTCCTCATGTCGAAGATGGTCCTCAGGTTTAATCCCACTGCCTTTAACCATGACAGTGGATGGACTGGCTGCTTAAGACGGACACTTGGACTGAATGGACTGGTCCACTTGAGGGAGCAGTCTCAGGTAGTGGTGTTGTCAGTCTGCTACAGATACATTGGTTTGGGCATTGCTTCCAGTTAGTGTCTGGGTGATATTTGGCATGTTTTCCTCATGTTTACTCAAGTCCTCCAAAAACATGGCAGTAGGTGCATTCTCCAAACTGGCTCTTGTGAATGTGTGATACACTGGTGTGCTGCTTGGTGTGTCCTTGCATTGAGTGTTTGCAGGATTTCCTTTGGATCCACTACAACCCTCAGCAGGAAAAATCACTCACTAAAATGAATGAGTGTTTTTTGAATGAATGAATGAACAAATGTGTTGTTCATTGAAAGCACACTGTGTTGTCACACATCTCCAGGGACATTCATTGGAGCCTCGTCTCCAGTTATGATCTGGGAGGACTTGGCATGTTCTCCACACATCCGAGTGGCTTCTCCAAGTACTCTGGCTCACTCTCACCTCCCAAAAACGTGCTAGAAACCGACCGTTGGTGTTATGTGATGGACTGGTTATTCCTCCAGGGTGTCCTACTTTACTCCAGGACATGCTTTGCATTCAGTAGAAACCACACCAGGATAAAGTTACTGAAAATCAATAAATGACAGACGTGTCTGGAAAACTTATTCCATTTAAAAAGTATGAAGTAATGCAAGCATACGCAAATAAAGTTTTCCTGGCTTGGGGTAGAAAGTGGCATTAAAAGGGAGAAACAACAACCAAAAGGCCATCTGATTACATTACTTTCTGATTACTTACATTTCATTAATGAGTTATAATAAAATTGTCCGTACTTATATACCGTATTCTTTTGAATAAATCTATTAATGGGAACTCACTGGGTGAAGGTACTGGTGTGGTGTGTTAGTTCAGTCCTGCTACCATCACTGCTGGGCCGAATTCTTCTCTAATAAAGGACTAGGCTGTACCCAGAGAGAGTGGCACCAGCGCTGGCACATAAAGGAAAGCACACGCACACAATACAGCGACAAAAAATGGAACAAGTAAGAGATTCATGGTTGGAGCAGGCAGGGCCATAGCATTCATCATTTGTTTCCCATGGCAAGCACAGAGGGTTATTGTGACAACACAACACGGAGATGAACCTGGCGGGTATTAAAGGGCGCGTTGCCCTGGCTTCTTTCCAAATAATGATAAATACATATCAGTTTTGGCACAAGAATTTCACGCTCGACGATCTCGTGCTCAAGGCCCCGACTGCGTGCCAAACGCATTACATATTAGTATTAGATTTTTGTTTACTACTTATGAGAAGAAACAGCATGGAAACAATTAAAAACCGACCGCAGAAGGAAGGAACTGCATTAAAAGACTGGCTCGGATCCAGTAATTATGAGCTCAGAGAGAGAATATGAGAATGTTTGGGAGACTTCTGTCAAGCTTTCTATTTATGTATTGTGATTTATCCTGCCCTTTATTGCAAGTTCTTGCTTAACTACGTAAACTTAAACAAACACGATGCAAGACTGAAAATGTTAAATCAAATTAATTAAATGAAAACACCAGCATTTACATTCACAACTTAGAGGCATCGTTTTAGTTTTCTATCTGCAGTGTAAAACGAAGCAGCACATGCATATGTCTTCATTGCCCTCCAGCACTTTCAGCCTTTCTTAATGACGTCCCCCTTGACTGCCCAAACCACCATGATGCAACAGGGGCCAGGGCACGTACTGCAGGTATTTAGGTTGGAATGAGCTTTAGCAAAGCCTTTGAGCCACTGCAAGGTAAAGTGAGTCTAAATGGGCAGTGATTCTGTTATACTATTGTGCGGATTTGCCTTATGGAACATTTTGGGTCATAGATAAAATTTTCCTTCAGGTCCAAACCTCATTTAACTACAGTGAACTATGGAAGGCCTGCTGGGAACTCTCTCTGACATGGTGAATTAACTTAGATGGGAGAAATATACACAAATGGGTCTGTGAAAACACTGCGTTAGCTACAAAATCTATCTATCTGAACTTCTGTCAGTCTATGAAGGTCTCTGTAAATACAGTGGTGCTTGAAAGTTTGTGAACCTTTCAGAACTTTCTATACCTCTGCATAAATATGACCTAAAACATTAGATTTTCACACAAGTCCTAAAAGTATATACAGTAAAGAACCTAGTTAATCAAATGAGATAAAAATATTATACTTGGTCATTTATTGAGCAAAAAATGATCCAATATTATATATTAATGAGTGGCAAAACTATGTGAACCTCTACGATTAACAGTTAATTTGCTAATGAAATTAGAGTCAGGTGCTTTTAATCAATGTGATGATAATCAGGTGTGGGGGGCACCATGTTTAATTTAAAGAAGAGGGATCTATCAAAGTCTGCTCTTTATTACACGTTTTTGGAAGTGTATCATGGTACGAACAAAGGAGATTTCTGAGGACCTAAGAAAAATTGTTGTTAATGCTCTTCAAGCTGGACTTGGTTACAAAACCATCTCTAATGAGTTTGGACTCCATCAATTGACAGTCAGACAGATTGTGTACAAATGGAGGAAATTTTAGACCATTGTTACCCTCCCCAGGAGGGGTCGACCAACAAAGATCACTCTAAGAACAAGGCATGTAATAGTTGGTGAGGTCACAAAGGACCCCAGGGTAACTTCTAAGCAACTGAAGGCCTCTCTCACATTGGCTAATATTAATGTTTATGAGTCCACCATCAGAAGAACACTGAACAACAATGGTGTAATGGCAGGGTTACAAGGAGAAAGGCACTGGTCTCCAAAAAGAACATTGCTGCTCCTCCACAGTTTGCTAAAGATCATGTGGACAAGCCAGAAGTTTATTGGAAGAATGTTTTGTGGATGGATGAGAACAAAATAGAACTTTTTGGTGTAAAACAAAAGTGTTATATTTGGAGAAAGGAAAACACTGCATTCCAGCACAAGAACCTTATCCGATCTGTGAAACAAGGTGGTGGTAGTATCATGGATTTGAGCCTGTTTTGCTGCATACTGTCTTTTTCCTGGTAATTGCATTTCTAACATCCTTCTACCAATATACCCACTCTCCCTTCTCTGGACATGTCCAAACCATCTCAGTCTGGCCTCTCTAACTTTATCTCCTAGTTGTTTAACCTGTGTTGT
>JAVSBU010105696.1:0-13275 GCA_033118015.1 Loricariichthys derbyi
TCTCTTTATCTACTTTTAGAACTTGTGTGAAAATCTGATGATGTTTTAGGTCATATTTATGCAGAAATATAGAAAATGAAATTGACATTTATGTATTTAGCAGACAATACAGTCTAACAATTCAAGCAATTATGGATTAAGGGCTTTGCTCAATGAGCCAACAATGGCAGCTTGGCAGAGTTGGGATTTAAACACTGAACCTTCTGAGCCATAATCCAACACCTTACCTGCTGGGCCACTACAGTGCTAAATTCGAAATTGTTCACAATCGTCCTAGCACCATTGTATGTCGACCGTCACCATAATTTGTCACCAGTAATTAGTGACACTTGCACTGTAGCAGTACAGCAGGTCATCCGCTTATTGCACAAGCCTACTGCACATTCATAAGGTAATGTTTATCCACCAAGGCAGCCAGCGGCACGTCACGTCAGCTCCTGTGTGACGTACATGATAATTATTTCCAGCAAAGGTGCAGCAGACAGATTTTCAAAGAGGATTTACAATGCTGTGCATGCATGCCTTTGTCAGTATAGTGAAGTCTAAGAGCATTTCAGAATGTGATGGCTGCATTATTCATGACTCTTTGTTAACACACTCTATATGGATATTGACAGTCCTTGACGAGTTGGGTAGATGAATCATTTGTGATGGAAAAAATGCATCCTCACTAGAAACACAATAAGCCTCTACCACAGGCATTGTTATGCTTTCATGTATATGAAATACTAGAGCGTGATGTAGCTGCTTAACTTACGTACAGTGTCAGATGTGTGAATAACTTGTGGTTTTGACCTTCTTCAGTTGTTTTAATCCTGCTTTTGGTGGTGTGCTGCTTTGATAAGTGTTGCTGCGCTCTATGTCCCTCCCTGTCTGACTCAGACAAGATATTTATAGATTCTTACACCCAGGAGAGTCAGTCAGGCCAAGTCTCCATGTATAATGCACAAACAGAAGGAATAGTTAACTGGGATCATGTCATAATTAGCCAATAACCAGAAAGACTTAATCAGCAGAGGCTATTTTAAGAACAGCATTGTCACAATTTATATATGTGTTTCATGCATGGGATGCCTCAAAGAAAGATTGTAAGGAATTTGCACATTTCAGTCATAACTTTTGCTGATTTGGTTTGTTTTGCATTGTCTTGTTGAAAAAAACATGGATATGCCTGGAAAAGATCTTATCTTGAATGCACATGTTGCTCTAAAATCTCAATGTGTTTTTCTGCATTAATGCTGCCATCACATAAGTCTAAATGACCTTTACCAAGGGCACTGACTAAAAGGCAGAAGGTTGAGGACATTATGTTGATTCAATGTTAGAATTCCAACGTTTGCACAACCATTTAACATTAAATGTTGTTTCAACGTTGTTTCAATGTTGAAACAACAAGAGACATTATTTCAACCACATTTCAACATTGAAGGTCGGTTGTGTGCCAGCTGGGCCATACCATAACAGACCCTGTCATTTGGAATTGTTGCTGATAACAGTCTGGATTGTCCTTTTTGTCTTTGGTCTGGAGCACATGACATCCTTTTTTCCCATAAAATCTGGGAAACTGATTAATCTGGCCACAATACACATTTTCACTGTGTGATGGTCCATCGTCGATGCCTCTAAGCCCAGAGAAGTCAATATCGCTTCTGGATATGGTTAACATGTGGCTCCTTTTTTTGCACAGTAAAGTTTTAAGTGGCATTTGTGAATCTAACTTAGTGCTTGATAAAGGTTTGCCAAAGTAATCCCTTACCCATGTGGTTCTATCAGCTTTCGTTTAATGGTGGTTCTTGATGCAGAGCTTTCTAAGAGATCGAAGATCACAGCATTCAGCTTAAGCTTGCGCACTTTAATTCCTCAAGATTCCTTTGATTGTTTAATAATGTTATTATGCACTGTAAAGGAAGGAATATGCAAATTCCTTACGATCTTTATTTGAAGAACATTGTTTTTAAACATTTCTATCATTTTCTCAGACATTTCCTTTGCAATTGCCATTTCCTGCTCTTCAAAGTCTCAGCCTTTCCAGGAAACTGTTTTTGTACCAAATAATGATCATAATCATAATAAATTGTTGCCGTCCCAACTTTTTTGGAACATATTTCAGGCATCAAATTAGAAATGTTTATTTATATATAATATTTGCAAAAAAAAAACCCAACAAACAAACAAAAATAAAAACAGTAAAGTTTTCCATTTGAACAATACATATCTTGTCTTTGTAGTGTATTCAATTGAATGTGGGTTGAAAAGGATTTGCAAATCATCATATTCTGTTTTTATTTTTGTTTTACACAACATCCCAACTTCATTTGAACTGGGGTAGTACATTACTGAGCCCTAGGCTACTCCTTTGCAGGGTCCCTGCGTACACTAAATACACTAACTAAAGATTGTTCTCATTAATTGTGTGAACAGCATGTCTGAGCTCCACCTACAAATTTCGAATACTATTTAAAATACATTATTCCAACTATAAGGGACATGCTAAATCATAAAGCTTTTTTAAGTAGTTCAGTGGTGATTTGGAGGTAAATGTTAAATCCGCATCTTATCATTCATGTTTCAGCCTCTGGTTCTTCACTGTCTGTGGGATATTGGCTTTCCAGAATGCTTGTCTGGCTTGTCATAAAGCATATTTCAGACACTTCTGACACTGAGTTTTGTGATTTCCTAGAGCAGCATTTCTCAGTTAAGCAGATAGCATAAGCCCACAGATAAGGACTGTCCAGTAGGAATGTTTCTCAGCTCTATTTTTATTGGATAGACTTGACTTTGGGCTTAAGTTATCTGGCTAAACTGAGAAATCCTGCTTTGTGAAATACCTCCTTGGTTATGCATGACTCAGTGTATGTGCATTAAGCAGTTACAGCTGTATTAATCACACCAAAGTGTGGAAGAATCAAAAATAAATAATAGTAATAAGTGTGAGGGATAACAGTAAAGTGCTATAATACTAATGCTAGATTATTATTATTATTATTATTATTATTATTATTACATTTCAGGAACTTTGTTATATCCTTTGTTTCTATAGGGAACTCTTCTACGGTGAGGCAGGGGTTGTGTACCAAACTTGTCATTGCTTGTACAGTAGTGTACTACGTAGTTGTGTCGTTACTATGTTAAAAGACATATAATTCAGTGCAGTAGTTTGCGATTTGGGACGTAGCCCATATTATAAAGTTGGTTACTATGGAAGCAGAAAATAAATATAAGGGGCTTTAAGCATAATAATGACGTATCCGCGGAATTTATATTAGATACATTAGCAAATAAATTAATCAGACAAAGCGCTGTTGCTTTCTTAAGAATAGTAGTATTAAATATTATGTTAAATATTTAAGGCAGAAATAAAAAAAAACACTTTTCCTTAGTATTCTGTCCGTGTCAATTTTTCTAGCTAGACATGCAGTCTGATAAACAGCACACAGAGGAAACAACAAGCGGACTCTCTCTTACTCCCACGGTAAAGACATCTTGGTTCCATTTTTACAGTGGGATATTTTACGAGATTCAATATTTAAATAAAGTAAATGAAGTCAAATAACAGTTCAAACAGTTACCAGTGTTTGGCAGGTGCTTTATGCTAGCTATTCTACTAATAAATTGTTAATAAAAACACAACAAAACAAAGTAAGACAAACAATATCTAGCCTGGTCACGTATATCTCATATTAAAAATAAAGAAAACTATATCTGCACTCACTGAACACTTTCTTAGGAACCCTATGCTATTGGCCTCCTTTTGATTTTTAAATTATTTCAAAACAGCTTTAATTCTTTGTGTCACGAATTCCACATGATGGTGGAAAATCCCTTTGAGATTCAGCTCCAGGTTGCCATTATATAATTGTACAGTTCTTGCAGAGTTTTAAGGAACATTTTTATGCTGTCAATGTCTCATGGGCATTTCTAGACTAGTTGTACTGGAGCATACCCTGAATTTAGAGGAGCACAACGGCATAAAAAATAAGCCCATAAATATAAACACTTAAAGGATTTAACACTAAGGTGTTTATTACTCTGCATCTGATGAGAAATGAAGAACAAGCTAACATAAGTCTTTTATTAATTGTATTAATTTTGTTTAAGCTAATTTAACACATACATTTGCTTTATAGAGTCTATTGGATTCATATCCGGTGACTGTGAAGACCACTGAAGAACAATAAACTTATTATTATGCAGTTTGAGACAGCATTTACTTTGTGATATGGTGCATTGTCATGCTGGAAGTAGCCATTAGCAGATGAGTAAACTAAAACTTTGACCGTGAAGGGATACTCATGGTCAGCAGCAATGCTTAAATTGGTTTTGGAATTCAACAGATGATTGATGGGTATTGACATACTCAAAGTATGTCAAGAAAAACATCCCCCACGCCATTACTCCACCCTCACTGATTGTCTGAATGCAGGTTGTGTCCATGCATTCACGTTATCAGTGCCAAATTCTCACCCTACCATCTGTGTGCCTCAACAGAAGATGAGAATTATCAGACCAGGCTACATTTGTCCAATCTCCAATGGTTTTGTCGTCATGCACTTGTACTCAAGACAACCTAATTGTTCTCTTCCAGGAGATCAGCATTGCCAGCCTGTCTGGCACCAACATTCATGCCACTGTAGAAATCACTGAGATCACATTTTTCCTCATTCTGATTCTAAATGTGAACAGCTGGCCGGTATCTCCACGATTTTATGTACTACACTGTTGCCACATGAATGACTCATTAGTTAAATGAATGAGTAGGTGTAACGGTCTTCATAATAAAGTGTTCAGTGTTAGTGTATATACAGTGTAGGCCAGGAACAAAATTTAATATAAACCATTTACAAGCCAATGAAACTCTCAGACCAAAAGGCACAGACCATAAGGGCATCTGCTAAAATGCCGTAAATGTAAGTGTACCCTGGTTCATGTTCCTCACATGGTGAAGCAAAGGTTCACCAAATGTTCTGTCCTGGTTCTTGTCTTGTCCTGTCCGCCTTCCTTCCTGGTTCATGAGCGTTAGTTTCGGAGCTTCCATCTTGCCAGGATATTTTGGGCCTTGGGCCTGGTCTATGCTCAACTAAGTTCAGAAAACTGGAAAATAGTATATAGTTCACCCTTTTGGAGGAAACAGTTAATGACTTTAGTGAATTATTTTGGACACTAGCTTATACCATTTTGTTGTTTTTGATGCAACAGCAGATTCCAAAACATAAACATACAATCATTTATGCACTGAATATCATATCATAGGTCATCAGTCCATCAATAGCAGCATGCACGTTTTTTTGTAATAAAAGTAGGCCTACTTAATAAAATTATTTCTCAGCTATTTCAAACTGAGAAGTCACACATGAATCTTCAAACTAAATATGGTGGTGCGTTTTGATTGTCTCTTTCCTGGTAGAGCACCTAATTTGAACCTTACTCCACTAGAGAACTAGAACATAGTGCACTGTAGTGAATATGGAATACATTCAGACACAGGGTTAGTGTTTCTCAGGTCATGGGAGCTGAGTCTGGGGAGACTGGGGATGTCCCCATATGAGAGACGTAATGCCTGCTGTTCACTCAGTTTCTTTTGAGTTGAAAAGGGGAATGGGATGTTTTGGTATTACATTGTTACATTTTTGACGGGAAGCATAAGCCTTAAGTGGTTTCAACTGAACCATTTGGGTTTTAAACAAAAATATGAAAACCTAGCATTCAGCAGATACCAAAGTATTTTACTATACACAAAATTCACGAACAGTGTTATTCATCTATCATCAGATGGTCACTTGCTTGACAAACTAAGGTATATTTTAAATCTGTACTATCTCAATAAATACATACTGAATCTGGTTTGTTGTCAAATTCCAGGATTGAAAACAAGGTTGTTTTTTGTCTAATTATGCACCTATTTGTAAAGCAAGTATCTTTACTGATTATATATTGCTGTTCTTGTTCATCATTGACCACAGGTAAACAGCTACAAGCTACATTTAGCAGCAGTTAAATCATTACTGCCTGATAAACTGATACCAAGACCTGTAAGTATGCTTTCCTCCTACCATTATAATAATGTGGACTGTTAGCCAGACAACAATTATCATAATGACAGATGAAGGTTGTTTGTGGGTGAAAAAAGACTGTAGTTGCAGTCTTCACATTATTATGACCTCATTCTTCACAGCTTGAAGAACGGATGTCAAAAGGGCTCAGAAACACTAGCACATATACTCTGAGAGCTTATCATCCAAAACAAGGTACTACCAGAACACACTGTAATTGTATATTAGCCTCTCTTCCCATTCTGTCTTTATATAGTCTATGTGTCATTACCAGTGATAATAGTGAAACTACGGTGGCGCAGTGGTTGGATACCTGTCTATGGACCATAGGTCCAGCATTCAATACACAGCAATGCCACTGTTGGGCAAACGAGCGAGACTCCCACAATTGCTTAAGAAAAGTAAAAGTATGGCTTATATATTTTGCTCAAGTAGAAGTATAAAAGTACATGCTACTAAATGTACTTAAAGTAAAAGTATTCATTTAGAGCCTTTCTAACGATCTGTTTTATTGAGGGTACACATCCATGACACTAAGATTAGATAATGATTTGTACTAAAACTACGGAATTAGAGGTAGGTGTATTTGATTAATGAGATGATAAACAAAGTAGATTGCTGAGGACCTCAGAAAAAGAGCTGTTGCTGCTTATAAGGCTGGAAAAGGTTTTAACACCATTTCAAGAGTTTGAACTCCACCAGTAGATTGTCAGGCAGATTTTTTACAAATGCAGGAAAGACCATTGTTACCCTCCCCAGGAGTGGCTGACCAACAAAGATCACTGCACCAAAAAGTCATCATCTGAGACACAAAGGAACCCAGGATAACTTCTAAGCAACGCAAGGCCACTCACACTGTCTTTTATTCATGGGTCCACTATCATGCTTGGCAGGGTTGAAAGGAGAAAGGCATTGCTCTCTACGTAAAACATTGCTGCCCATCTGTAGGTTGCTAAATATCATACGGACAAGCCAGAATCCAGGAGGTTATTGGTTAATTGTGGACAGATTAGACCAAAATTGAACGTTTTGGTACGTAGTGTTCTGTCTGAAGATGGGAAGACACTGTATTCCAGGATAAGACCCACATCCCATCTGTAAAACATAGTGGTGGTGCTATCGTGGTTTGTCCCTGTTAGGTAATACATTAAGTGAAAACAATTCCAAAAATGTAGGTTTGGTGAAAACACAACAGCAAAAACATAAATGCATTTATGCTGAACACAACAGCACTAACTGAAATGAAAAACATTTATTAAAATGGTGCACTGGAAGTGCTAATGGCCTCTAGGCCATCTGAAAAATATGCGAAAAATTATTGATTTTCATGACTGGCATTTCTCCATACAAGAATGTGAAGTTCAGATTAGTGTACTTGGTAGTATGGACTTTGCAAGTTTGACTTGTGAGTAGAAACTCAAGAGGATGCTTTACGGTCAATCTGCAGTTGACTCAGAGCCATATTAAAAATTTCTCTAGTTTTGTATGTTTGTCTAATTATTTAACCTATGTTTTTAAATCTGTCTACCCATTTATATGTAGACTTCACAGTTTACATTGTACACAATGCAAAAATGTGGAAGTGTTCAGACCAGCCACTAGGGAACACTAACCAGTGTATCTTTTGTGCCAGTTTCAAGCCCGGGAAATGTGGAGGGTTGTGTCAGGGTCATCCGATGTAAAACACTTTGACAAAACGAACATGCAAGCTTATCTAAGTGACATCATACCGGATCAGTTAAGGCCTGGGTTAACAACGACTGCCACCGATGCTGTTGACAAACAGGGTGCCGGTGGAAATTGTGCTATTGTTAGTTGAAGACGACGAGGAGGGAAACAAGACAGGAAGAGAGAAAGAAAGTCAAGAGTAGGACTGAGGTTGGCAACTCTAAATGTGTGGACAGTGACAGGCAAAGGTAGAGAGCTGGCTGACATTACACAGAGAAGGAGAGTGGAAGTTTTATGTGTCCAAGAGACCACGTGGAAGAACAGCAAGGTGCACAGCACTGGAGCAGGGTTTAAACTGTTTTAGCTTGGTGTGGATAGAAAGAGAAATGGAGTAGGGGTGGTCTTGAAAGAGGAGTTGGCAAAGAACTTTGTTGAGGTGAGAAGAGTCTCAGATAGGGTGATGTGTCTGAAGGTTGAAGTAGAAGGTCTGATGTTGAATGTTGTCAGCGGTTATGCTCCACAGGTTGGATGTGAGGAAGAGGAAAAAGGGAAATTCTGGAAGGATCTAGATAAAGTGATAATGAGTATTCCCAGGGAGGAGAGAGTGGTGATCGGAGCAGACCTGAATGGAAATATTGTTGAAGGAAAGAGTGGAGATGAGGAAGTGATTGGTAGATTTGGTGTCAAGGAAAAGATCCAGGAAGGCCAGGTGGTGGTGGATTTTGCCAAGAGGATGGAAATGACGGTATTTAACACTTATTTCCAAAATAGGGAGGGACATAGGGTGACTTATAAGAGTGGAGGAAGGAGTACACAAGTAGACTACATTCTATGTAGAAGAGGAAACCTGAGGGAGATTGGGGATTGTAAGGTTGTAGCAGGGGAGCATCGGATAGTGGTGTGTAGAATAACTGTTACTGTGAAGAAGAGAAGAGAAGAAGACCAAATGGTGGAAGCTAAGGAAGTAAGAAGGAGGAGTTCAGTGAGGAACTATTAAAGGCTCTGGGTGGTAAGAAAGAGCTTCCAGATGACTGGATTCTTATAGCAATGATGATTATAGAGACAGGTAGGGAGGTACTTGGTGTATCAGCTGGACAAGAAGAGATGATAAGGAAACCTGGTGATGGAATAGTGAAGTGCAGGAAGCTATTCAGAAGAAGAGATTAGCCAAGAAGGAATGGGACAGTAACAGGACTGACAAAAGTAGACAGGAATATAAGGAGATGCAAAGTAGGGCAAAAAGTGAGGTAGCAAAAGCAAAGCAGAAGGCGTATGATGAGCTGTATGGAAGGTTGGACACAAAAGAAGGAGAGAAAAACTTATACAGATTGGCGAGACGGAGGAATCAGGCTGGGAAGGATGTGCAGCAGGTTATACTTGTTAAAGATAGGAATGGTAATGTTCTAACAAGTGAGGAGAATGTGATGGAAAGATGGAAGGAGTACTTTGAGGAGTTAATGAACGAAGAGAATGAAAGAGAAAGAAGAGTAGAGGTCATAGAAACTGTGGATCAGGAAGTGAGAAAGATCAGATCAGTGAGAATTTTGAAGTTTGGAATGCTTTGAAGAGGATGAAGAAAGGGAAGGCAGTTGAACCTGATGACATACCAGTGGAGGTATGGAAATGTCTAGGAGAGATGGCAGTGAAATTTTTGACTCAATTATTCAATAGCATTGTTGAGAGTGAGAAAATGCCAGGGAAATGGAAATGTGTGCTGAGCAACTGGATGTATTTTGTTGTAACAACTATAAGGGAATTAAGCTGATGAGTCACACAATGAAGATCTGGGAGAGAGTTGTCGAAGCTAGACTTAGACAAGAAGTAACTGTTTGTGAGCAGCAGTATGGTTTCATGCCAAGAAAGAGCACCACAGATGCCATCTTTGGTTTGAGGATGCTGATGGAGAAGTACAGAGAGGGTCAGAAAGAACTTAATTGTGTATTTGTTGATTTAGAAAAAGCATATGACAGAGTGCCAAAAGCTGTGGTGTTGTATGAGGAAATCTGGAGAAGCAGAGAAGCATGTCAGACTGGACATGTATGAGGACAGCAGAAAAGTGGTGAGATGTGCTGTAGGAGTGACAGATAGTTTCAAGGTAGAGGTGGGACTATATCCAGTATCAGCTCTGAGCCCCTTCTTGTGTGCTTTGGTGATGGATCGACTAACAGATGAGGTCAGGCAGGAATCTCCATGGAATATGATGTTTGCAGATGATATTGTGATCTGTGGTGAGAATAGGAATCTGGTAGAAGTTGCTATGAACAGGGATGCCTGTGCTTCTTTCCCTGCCCTGCTGCCAGTGTGACCATAAAATGGAGAAGCGGAAAAGATCAGCTCATATAAGTTGAGATGAGATCACGTCCAGACATTTAAGTATCCAAAGATTGAGGAAATACCCTTAATGTTAAGTAATACAGAGTAAACAAAATGAACAAATTAACTAACTTTGATATCGATTTTATAGGAAATTATTCACTCATCATATATTTTTCAGATGAAAATCACAACCCCTAGTGGCCAAGAGCACTTCTGGCGTGAGTAATGTTAAATGCATCTTTATGTACATTTTTTTCGGTTAATGCTGTTGTGTTCAGCTTAAATGTATTTGTGTTCTCGATTTTTATTTGCTTCATAAATGCTATTGTGTTTTCACCATCTGCAGCATTTTTAGAAATGTTCTTGTGTTCTGTCTTTTTGTTGTTATGTTTTTCCTTAATGTATTTAGTGCTCTGACATAATTCTACAGTATTGCGTTCTCAACTTTTGCAGTTAATGCGGTTGTGATATCACTCACTGGGCCACGATAGTAGTTCCTGCGTAGGACCCTGTGGCACCGACTAGGCTTTCCCACAACCGTGACTAGGATTATGTTGATAAGACATGAATGAATGAATTAAATGAAATACTGACAAGGGATGTACTGAAGATTTGGCAACTGAAATTATTCAGCCAAAAATGGCAAAAAAAGAATTTTCGAATAAGTGGAAAGACAGACCATAGAGAACAATGACATCTAGGATGACATGGTCAAATTGTAGCCATGGTGTTTTCATTCATATGATTGACGGTGATTGGATTATACCAGAAGAAGGTAGATATTTTTCCATAAAAGTGAATGAAAATACTATTGTGCATTGGTAAAAACCATTTAGTGACTATATCAATTAAATCTATAATAATAATAATATTAATACATCACATTTATATAGCACCTTTCACAACACCCAAGGTCGCTTCACATTGATGCACACATTGGTACAAACTACACAGAGGAAGTAGAAGACGAAGGAAAGTACTGAGTAAAAAGATAAGTTTTGAGTTGAGTTTTAAATTTAGGGAGAGAGTTTGCAAAGCGCAGATAAAGAGTGAGTGAATTCCATTGAAGGGGGGCAGCCACACTAAAGGCTCTGCCTACCATTGTGGAGAGTTTAAATCTGCGGGTGAGCAATAAATTGGAATCAGATGACCGTAAAAGAGCGGAGTGTATTTATCAAGCAGACCAGACATATAGGCAGGGTTTAGACCATGAAGTGATTTAAAGTTAGCAATAGTATCTTGTACTGGATGCGTCGATCGATGGGCAGCCAGTGGAGTCGTTCAAGCACAGAAGTGATGTGTTCACTTTTCCTTGTGGAAGTTAGAAACCTCGCTGCAGTGTTCTGAAAGATCTGTAATGGGTGGAGAATTTTAGATGGAAGGCCATAAAAGAGTGAGTTGTAATAGTCAAGTCGAGAGACCATAAAGGCATGGATGAGTGCCTCAGCGACCTTAGGAGATAGCATTGGATGGAGATGTGCAGCATTACTTAGATGAAAAAAAGGCAGACTTTGAGAGAGAGAGAGAGAGCATATGTGAGGCTCAAAGGACAGAAGAGGATCGAAAAGAACATGAAGATTACGATCTGAGGGAGAAGGAAGGACCGGAACATCACCAATAAGAAGGACAGGATTAGAGAGAGAAGAAAGCTGATTTTGTGGCAATACAGAGGAGTTCAATTTTATGTGTATTTTGGAGAAGATAGTTTGCCCGAAGCAAGGAATTGAGATCTTTGAGACATCTAGTGGGGATGGGGGGATTTCAATCCATAGTGGCAGAAAATTTCTAATTTAGAAAATCGAAAATCTAGGGCAAATGTGTCAGAATATGAATGTTAGGAACATGTTTATAATGAATCTTTCTTTTGCTTGATCCTATTTGACTTTAAAGAAAAATATTTTCCATTTGAAATAAATACAGCCCTGGCAAAAACATAGAATCGCCCAAATTACATGATGATGATAAAGGTTTTTTACTTTGTAGATAATAAACTGATCACAGATATGATGCCACCCAGTTTTTAGCTTAATAGGTGAATATGTTGACTTTATGACGCGTACCTTAAATCAAATTATTTTATGCAATGACATATTTTTCCAGATTAAGATTAATCAGTCCCTGCGGAGTAAAAATTATGAAATCACCTTGTACTCTGCACTTATTAAACAAAATAGCAGAAATTTAATTATGGGATGTGGGTCTAAATGTGTGGAAACAAACAAATCTGCATGTAAACTGAATTACTTTTAACTTTGTTTCAATTTTGGATAGATATAACTGCTTAACAACAGCTTCGGTAAAACATTATCTTATGCTTTTACACATCCTTATTATAGTAGTAATTAGTAAGGTAAATCTTTTTCCTTGGTTAATAGCACGTACAGTACAAATTATAAATGCTGGAGTAATCCTTTAAGAGAGGTTTTTCCCACCTTACACAATGATTAAAACCCATTTCCCACTCTCTTTATGCAGACAGCAGACTGCATGGCAGAAAATTCCCTTCCCCAGTGCTGTCCTTTGTGAATGAATTCACAAAACCAAAATGCACTATATTGAACCCTCCAGCTATTGTGACAACAGACAGAGGGTATCAGGCATTTAGAGGAAAAGTCAAGCGAATTGTTCACAGTGCAGCGGCCACCTCATCGCACAGCAAGGCCCCTCTCACCCTACAGACTGTTGGTAAGAACATATGAAGGGCACTCTCTCCGAGACTAAAGATTCTTGAGCATGTTTAAGAATAGACTAGTAATGCATTACAATGTACAGTATATTCCAGAATATTACAATATTGTAGTAAGAATCTTATTTACAGGATATAATGATTATAGGAACAATCAGTGATTTGAGAACAAAGAATCTATATAGAAAATTGACTTAATAATGGTTTGTGATAGATGTATAATATGATATTTAAAGTGGGCAACGCTATGTATTACATTAATTATACATATATAAAAACCTATGGGAATAAATAAAATGGGAGATTTTAATTTTATATAATGATCAGCACCGAATTCTTCTTCTTCTTCTTCTTTCTGCTTTCCCCTCTTCAGGGGTCGCCACAGCGAGTCATCCTCCTCCATCTCACTCTGTCCTCTGCATCCTCTGTCCTCACACCAACTACCGTATTTTTGTAGAATACGGGTGCGGAACAGTACTGCACCGCACCCATATTCTGAAAAAATCCCGCCTCCTCTTCTGTGATTGGATAACCGTTTCACATTCTATGATGTGA
>JAVSBU010105804.1:0-21058 GCA_033118015.1 Loricariichthys derbyi
GGGTTTTGATTAATTTAAAAAAAAAAAAAAAAAAAAAAAAAAACCAATGCGCAATAAATAAAGTTTTTGGTTTTTACATTATAAATATACTTTATCATGTCTGTACAGAGAACAGAGGGCTCAGATGTTGAGCTTCAGCAGTGTACCAGGTTTGACTTCTCTTAATTACTACTGGTAATGAGTAATCCCTACTGCTGAATGATCAACCTATCATTCAAAAGGAAAGGAATAATTTAACTTAATATTTTACTTAATTACTTCATAAGTAACTACATATTCGCTGATATTTCTCCAAGCTGGTTTGGTTACTGCACATATTCACTGTAACAACGTTTCCATAAGCTTCTGCAAAGTCACAACATTTATGTCTGTGTAGAGTTGCATTAAGATCAATACAAGATCTTGTATTCATGATGGAAGATTTAGACCCACTGCCTTCTCCAGCACATCCCAAAGATTCTCAATGGAGTTCAGGTCTGGACTCTGGTGGCCAATCCATGTGTGAAAATGAGGTCTATTGCTCCCTGAACCACTCTCTCAATTTGAGCCTGATGAATCCTGTCATTGTCATCTTAGAAAATTCCTGTGCCATCAGGGGAAAAAGATCCATTGTTGGAATAACCTGATGGTTCAGTATATTCAGGTATTAGCTGACCTCATTCTATGGGCACAATGTTGGTGAACCTAAACCTGACCAAGTGTAGCAACCCTAAAATCATAGCTCCACCCCCACACGCTTACATTAGACACTAGGCATGACGGGTGCACACCTTAAGCCACCTCTCTCCTTACCCTGATGTTCCCATTACTCTGAAACAGGGTAAATCTAGACTCGGACCACATGACCTTCTTCCTTTGCTCCACTGTTCTTCTATGATTTATTTCATCACCGTCCTTCCACTTTTTAATAATGTGTTGAACAGTTCTTAACCTGATTTTAGTAGTTTCTCCTTGGATGTTTTCTCTGCTTGATGGATGCCAATAATTTGACCCTTCTGAACCAGACTTCTTTTCCACGACAACAGGATGTGTCTTTCAACATGGTCGTTTAACAAATGAGAAGCTACTCACTGCATCAGCTACAGTTAAATAACTTTATGGCAACTGAAACAAATCACACATTCAGTAATTATCCAATGAATGTCTTACCTATTTGGTTAATTAAATCCAGGTGGTAACCTTTTTTCTGGCCAGGACGTGTATTATTACATTTTATTGTATTATTATATTTAAATATATTCTCTCTGCCATTGTTTGTTTAAACTATTACTATAATCTTATTAATTAGATAACTAAGCTGGCCAAAGAGGTTGGATCCCTTGAGTCTTTAGGCTGTTTTTCCATACTATTACTGGTTTACTCTTGTTTGGCCTTCGACAATAGATTATGATAAACTGTAAAGAGAAAGAGCTCCATTCTTAAAAGGAACTGCACAAAGAGTTTTGACTTTGACAATTCCTACCAATAAAGTTATTCAGATCAATACAAGGTTTACAGTATAAAACAAAAACAAAAATGACCTACCTTGCATCTGGTGATATGTTCACCAAAGGTTTAAATGTTTCTTGTAAATAGAGTTCTGATGGAAGAAAAACAGATTTTTCCATCAGCCTGGTCAGTCTGGAGTACAACCATAACCAAAAGACTCAAAACAATTATCTACCTCTCCATGTCTCAATCTTGTGCTCTTCCAGCTCGTAGATCTGCACCTGAAATAATACAAACACAGCCATGGATAAACCCTTCACTGATCTGGGGATATCATGTTCCATAAAACTCGGTTTCCTAGAACACTGATTTGTCTGTGTGAAGAAAAGCAATGAATAAAGGCAGGCATGCTGATGTGGGGTACATAAGAAAAGAGATCACCTAACAAGCTATCTGCAGGGACTTCAATTAAGAGCCATGACGCAATCCTAGGTTTAAAAGCACAGCCATAAACATAGAAAGGATATAAGCTGGGCCTTGGTTGCTCATCAAGTGTGTGAAACCAAGTGTATGAGTGTGTCGTGCGACAGCTGAGGTGTGATAACCAGAGAGTGGAGAATTGAGTCTTGCTTTTGCTGTCATAAATATCAGACATGTTAAGTACAATTCAGCTAGTTGACAAATCTGAATTGAAATGGTTAGAGAAAATGGACCCCGTAAAATATAGTTGTCAATGTGTCTGTATACATAGTCTGTATTTATATTGAAGTTCCAAATAAATGTGTTTCCATTCAGAAAAAAAACGAGTCACCTTTTGGGCGCGACAGGATTCGTAGAGAAGAGGTGGTACAGCGCAGTTAAATATTAAAAAGAAAAATGTTAAAAATTGAGAAGAAGTGATTGCATTTGGGTGCGCCAAAGGCCATGTGACAGAAGTATCTAAATTTGCATGTCTATCAAAGAGTACATATGGGTCTACCAGCAGTGCCAAAAACCCCAGGCTACAAGAAAATCTTGTCAGAACTCATGGAGTTATTACATGCCATCGTGTTCATTTCAGTCACAGGTGACTTTTTGGATAAATTCAGATACTTTGCAGGGACAGACTATTAAACTGAGTGGACAGATTATTACTTTGCAGGGACAGACTATTAAACTGAGTGGACAGATTATTACTTTGCAGGGACGGATTAAACTGAGAGGACATATTACATTGAGTTAATTTAATTTTGTAAATCTTTTTTCCCCCACCTTGATATTTTGGATCTTGTGGATTGCGTCCACCTAAACTACCCTCTGTATCTCTCGACAGATTTAACATGCCTGTCCTTAGAACTAGATAACAGGACCTCACCTGGTGGTTTCCATATTTTAATCATATCTTAGGATCAAACAAAGATGTACATGGGTTACAGAGACTTTCACAGGCTTTGAACAAACCTCTCTCGGGCTGTTAACTGAAAGCTGAGAACATTCATAACGAAATAACAGCAGCACAGCCAGTAGTCAAACACACCAGCTAAATCTGTGATCTGTAGTTTAAAGTTCACTGCAGTAAGCCTCATTAGAGGAGTAAAACAATGCTCGGTGAACTGTAGCATACTGAGGTAAGGGGTGTTGGAGAGGCTAAAACATTCCTGACCCATTTCTGTTTTAGCTCTTGAACAGAGATCATAACTGCAGCAGGCCACTGTGGGATATTTTTATCTACTGTACTGCTGCATCTGCCAGTTACAGACCCACTGCTATAAAAGAGAAATGCAGGACACTGCAGTACAGTATTTATACAGCAGCACTTTTACACACATACGCATTAGAAAAAGTTACTGAACCCCAGTGTACTTGCTTTTATAACTCAAAAGGTGACTTAATTTTATCCAAGTTATAACAGAGCGCAAGTAACATGCTCCTTTTTAACCTCTTGAGACCCTGCGTCCTCATATGAGGACATTACAAACAAGTTGCTGTACAAAGACAAAGTTTAGTTTTATACTTGTTAGGTCCTACTAATTCCAAATAGCTAGGAGAAACAAAAAAATGCACATCAAGCAAAAGTCTGGGTCTCAGGAGGTTAAAGAAGTGCGATGGTAATTTGGATGTAGGACATTGCTGGAGCATCGTGCGTGTCTCAAAACCCAAGGGATGTGTAACAGCCTTCCAATGTCTCTCTATGGAAGGAGCTTTATAACCAGTATGGACCTTTAAGGCAGGTTACCGACTGTGTCACCGATTTTTCACACCTCCTGCCCATGGCCAGTGTTTACACACTTCAGCCTACATTAGTATGAATACTAGCAGTCTGTATTTAACCCTTAAGAAGCACAAGCTTGAAGTTTATATTATTTATCTTTCCCTAAGCATTTTGTTTTGGAGGAACAGCATAACAGAGGAACATTTTGGGGAGATAGAGTCACAGGACCAAAGAAAGATATGATGCTTCCATCACACATAGCATGATCTTTTCTTAATAAAACACGACATACACAAAAGTGCTCAAAGCCACATATAAAACCCAAAATCAATAGGTAATTCAGCCGCTGTACCCCGCCCCGCCCTCCACCTTCTTTGATGTAAAGTCAATTACATCTTGATAAGAAATCTGAAACCAATAAATCGGTATTTTAATACATATACAAATACTAAAAGTGAAGAGCAAGGATAATTCAAGAAACGTGAGAATTCAAACAGCAAAGAACTCCACCTGACAGCGACAGAAGGGGTGTGAAGGTGGGTTACAACATGAATAGAAGTGTCATTTTCTCCCTTTTGCTCAGTGCATATTTATAATAAATGCCGAGTTAAAATTAGAGGTCGACTAATAAGGGTTTATTTAATGGCCGATGCCCATATTTAGAGAGCAAGGTGGCCGATGGCTGATGCATAATGTTGAGATCACGTTTTTGCAATAAAATAATTTGATAAATCTTAAAATAATAAATGAGGGAAAAAACCACTGAACTTAAATGAACATTTATTTAAGCTATAAACCCACAGTGTTTGCAATCTGTGTCTTTCATAAATAACAAATTAAGATTTTACTGCACTTGATGGCATTATCTTGTTAGGCCAGACTTTCTTTAAATTTCTTTTTGGCGGATTTCTATGATGAAAACCTAAATACGGCGGCAGCAATAAAATAAAACTTTCACTTTAGAACTTTTTTTTAAATTTTCAATTAGCGAAAATCAGGAGCCAAACCAAACATGCACTATATGGCTAAAAACATTGCATCAAATCACCCCAGCATCCAAGCAGGACACCGTATCATACATTCAGAACAATATTAAAGCAAAAAACTACAAATAAATGACCGCTAAACCTACAGCAAATGTGAGAGATGAGTGGCAGTTGCGCGATTAGCGGGTTATTATTGCCGTCTAGCAGTGTGGCGCTGATGCACGTCTAATAGGGTTCAGCTTTATTTATGTCAGGCGATCTTGCTGAACTGTCTGCTTCGTGCCATTTGCTTCGTCTGCGCAAGTATTTGTGACGATGAACACAGATTTTGGTACATTCTACGCATGCGTCAGTGATGACGACAGCACAGTGATGGGGTGAGTTTTAATTGCCGTTTTCAACTATGCAAGATTGGCGGCAATTTAAAAAAAAAAAAAAAAAAAAAAAAAAAAAAAAAAAAAAGTGATTTTTCCAATTTTATTTTTTTCCAAAATGTGAAAAAAATAACATCGGCGAATCCACCAAACAATTAAAGTCTGGCCTTACTAGGAAAAAATTGTTAGTGCACTACACATGGTAGCGGCATCTTTTTGTTTTTAATCCCAGTCCCTGTTAAGAGCAGTAAGTTGTGCTGTTGGAAATAACTTTCTATGCATTTTCCCCACTATTTTTGAATATTGGCCATGGGTGTGAGCAACATGACAATGTTTTACCGTATTGTGATAAATTTTATCGTGATAGACGATATGCTTTTCTGAGCACAACTAAAAGTTTCATTATAAAGAGTGTAATTAATCCTGTTTAATTGGATGGAAGGAAGCACACATTTAATAAAACTAACCTTACTAAGTATGGGATAATATTTGAATACTAAGTTTTTAAAAATCTGTTGCTACTAACGCATTTTGTCTGGAATCACATGTATCGTGATAAATATCACGCATCATGAAAATCTTTAAATATCATAACATTAACTATAATCGCCCACTCTAACCTCAACTAGCAAACATATAATGATTAAAACCTGGAAACACTTTGAATGAAAATGATGGCTTCACATACCATGGGTGACTTGTAGTATCTGTGAAGTATATTGATGAAGTCTGTGATTGTTAGCATTCCTGCGAAAAAACAGAAAAAGAAACATTGTTCAGTAAGACCCACACATACAGACACACAACAAAGACTACAGTAGGAAGGGGTAGAAGCCTCAGATGTGTTCTCTTTCTGCAGTCTTGTGAAGATGCTATTGTGTAATGAGGGTTGATGCTGACAAATGGCATGGCTGATGTTTCAAGAGAAGCAAACAGAAAATATAGTCAGCATTATGACTGTACTGTGCCAAGAGACAATTTAGGATGCACAGCAAATACTGCATGGAAACTCTAAACGCCTACCCACGTAACGAAAATTACGCTGTTACAGAAAACAGCACATTACTACACATTTAACAAGAGGGGTATGCAAAATTAGAGTATGACACTCACTTTGCAGCCAAAAGAAAACCACAGAAGCAGTCCTTAAGAGTTTATGTATTTGCTACTCTTTGTAGGCTGGCAAGACTACTGTGCATGAGGGTACAAAGCATGTTAGTACCACAAATCAAGCATTCAACTAAAAAATAATGACTGACATTAAATACGAAGGACGAACAGCTCCAGCACCTCACATGACGGTGGGTTCTGTTTGAGATTATAGATGATGCTCAAAAGATAGCAATCTGCAAACTATGTTGGAAATCAGTTGACATTAAAGGCATTTGACACTGAAGTTACTTCATCATGCAGAATCTAAAAATTATGACAAACTTTGGGAGTCAGCTGTTTACAACAGGCTTAAAGCAAAAACACACTCAGCAAACTTTAGCGGAAAAACAATTCTGCAAAAAAAAGTGCCTCACAACAAGAAAATCAACAGACAGCAAGACAAATGCTCCAATTACACTGAGAAAGACAAGGTGCCAATTCAGGCAGTTGTGGGAGATTGGTTCAAACAACTTTTGCATACTTTATACCCAAGCTACACACTGCCACAGTACAGTCTAATTATCTATAAAGTACAGTCTAATTATTGATGAAGTCCCAGAAAATAGAGATCTCATTCTTTTCAATATCACACACCCCAGTTACAAATGTTATCATTCATAACAGATTTTAATCTATAATTATAATTTCAACAAACGGTTAAAAATTTCAGGTTATATAACTATCAGATATGCAAAAACATACTTTACACCTTTATCAGTTTGTCAAGTGAATTTTGTGGAGTAATGTATTGAAAGCTAGTAATACAGTGTTCCCTCACTACTTCGTGGTTCGTTTATTGCGGACTCACTTTCGCAGATTTTCAAAAAATAATGTAAAATATTTATCGTGGTATTTTCACTGTTTCACAGGGTTTTGCGGTACTCCATTTAAAGTATTTTTGCACATGCGTAGTACGTATTATACAGTGTAAATAACCACCTAAAATGTTTATTCATTTGGGTCAATTACCTAATTGATATTTAAGTTATCTATATTTAACACTAACATAAATACTTTCTTATCGTGGATAACTTCACTTACACGAGACTTCATGTGCCAGTCTATACATTTAGGTAAAGGCAAAGTCTTTTATTTTGAAAGGGTCATTCGGCAGTGGCCATCTTTGTTTGATTACTATCATTCTAGCTGAAGGGCGTATATTCAATGGTAAGTACTCAACAAATTTTTAAAAAGGTTCAAGAGTTTAAAACATTTTATGAACATTTAAGTCGACGTTTTTTTAAAAGGTACATGTACAGTATGGGAAAAGTTAAGGGAATGTTAAAGGGTTATGTATAAGAGTGTGGCAAGAGTTTATAAAGACTTAAAATAACGTGCTTAATGTATAACTACTACAATAATTTATTGAATAAGCATAGCGTTGCTACTTCATGGAAATTCACTTCTTGTAGGTGGGTCTGGAACAGATCCCCTGCGATAAGTGAGGGAACACTGTACTCTTATCCCTCCCACAATTACACATGAATTACTTTTCAAAAGCATTATAAATGTTCCTAAAGTAAAATACGTTATAACTTAAAAACGATCTTTTTTTTAAAAATCCAATTTGACTCTGAATGAAAATAATTCGTTTTTTATATGAACAATATTGTCATCATAGGATGCCAAAATGGTAACAACTTGAGATTAGTCTCATACAATATATGTCTCTGTTGTTCTGTTTTTCCCTGTTGTGAGTCTTGATCTTTACTTTGTAATGTGTATTTGTGCATAAATGTGTAGAGTTGGTTTTTTGTTTTTCAGTTTTCAAACCGTACTCATTAATAAGGATAGTTTGGGGATGTTTTTTTCTCCTCCCCTCACCCCATGTATTACTCTGTTTTTCTCGAGCTTAAGTTGGCGCCAAGTATGGCTGCCATGCCATTACGGTGCGCTGTCTCTGTGCACTTTTATGTCAAAGCAAATTCCTAGTCTTTGAATCCATTCATTGACATGGCAAGAAAACTGGTTCTAATTCTACTAAGACCTTTGAAGGGAAAAAGGTTAAAACTGCTGCTGCTTTCTTTGGCAATGAAGTTTGCATTAAGTTTCCATTAAAAGACAAGTTGAAGAAAAATTTTCTCAATGATTTAATTTATAATTAGACCAACAAAAAAAAAAAAAAATTCAGGCTGATCACATGATTAAATAAAATTGGAAACGGGCAAGAAAATTCCAAATCAGCGAATCTCTAGAAACACCACCATTGACGGTGCATTAGTTTGACACATTATTTAATAGTCGTTTCCCCTTTGGCAAGATTCAATGTCAACTGTAAAATATTAGGCATCGTGCCAGTCATACATGTTTGAGCACTATCCTGCCATAAAGCAGTTAAAGCTTTTAATCATACAGATGCTCAAATGGTATGCAGCAAATGATGAATCAAAGCTATTTATGTAATGACTGAACATATAGATATGTACAGTCAGCAAGCAAGTATATCTTGGGCTCATGGCCGGATAAGAGTTGTTATTAAATTACATATAATGTAAGGACTTCGACCATAACATATACTCGTACTCTGGGTAAAGCTTGACTGAGTTGTTGGCAAAGGCAGGTGTAAGGGAGGATAGACAGACCTTCCTCTCTCAACTCTTACCATCCATGTGTAGCCTTAAGCCATAAAAGCATTCACCTACTAATCACTTTGCAAAATGTGAAATGCCTCATTTGCACCTTTTTAGCAGCTTATGGAGCTTATCAGTTAACTCTTGAAGTATACCTAAAATGCTGCATGGGCTGTGAATCTGCTTGGATTTATGAATGCTGTAATGCAGAGCTGCTCATTTCAGTACCACCGTATCGTCCTGTAAGCAGGGTTCTAAAGTTTTTAATGTTGCTTACTACTGGCTGCAGGTACCATCTGCAGAACATTTAGCCTTGTTCAAACTCCAAAAAAATGGGGGGGGGGGAGAAAATCAGTCTTCCAACTGTACATTGAACATGTATTTTTCAGGATTTGGGCTCAAACCTTCTAAGAAACGCTGCTTGGAATGATTAAGCCTTCAGCTCGTCTCACAGAGCCCACAACTGCCAAAATATCTGGGGCAGGAATCTCAGCACAAGGACAAGCATGGGCGCAGAGAGGGTATGAAAACTATTCCTGATAAGAGTTCACCATCCAAAACAGAGAGCTTAAAATAGAACAGCAACAAGCACAGACTCTTAGAGTGGAACGATTACCTAATTGGGATGGGAAACTTCATCTGCTGATGGCCAATGTGCCTACAAGCCTTCATTCTAATCAACTAGAACTAAACTGCACCTAAACTGAGGCTCTCGTTACAGAGATGTGACCTGGTCTAAAGTTTTTTGCCCAGGTTTTTGTCACAAAGTTCACATTATGCTCTGTAAGTCACATGACAGAAGAAAGTGTATAAATAAAGGTACATCGATTGCTGGTGACCGGAATCGGCAGTTTTCCAGTGTGATTGGCCGTGACCGGTGACTGGCCAATCAATCTTATAAAACTAATTGTGCCAGACATTTAAATTAGCACAACGCATAGCGGCACTAACACAACGACACGTGAACAAACTTTAATTCAGAATTCAGTTCATGTACATACAGCTTTAATCATGGCTCCTGGCACTAATTCATGATAGATTTCCATTGTGTTTTGAGTGCTACTTTGCTAAACTAACCAAATAAACCCTCTCTCTACATAGTGCATTACTAAGGAGATAGAGAGACTAAAGAGGGAGCAAGAACTTATTTTGGACACAGCCATGTCTTTGTTGTGGAAGCTCTTCACAAAGAATGCTTTTTGCAATACATGCATAATGAAAAGAAGCTGTGGAGGAACAACAAATTAGAGGAAGACTCACAAAACAGCACCACTCTGCTGAATATGTGGAATTTGACAAAACCAACAAAAGCAGTGGTTAAAGTTAAAGCTTGCAAGAGCGTAGATCTTTAGCGATTCAGAATTCTCCATCAAAAGAGAAGCTGAAATGTTTCTGTATGATGTCATTTATAATATTTAGACAAAGAAAATTAGAATTGGCTGTTCATATGCTTGCTGTTATGATAAAAAGATCTGCAATATGATTCGACCAAGAGAAGTGCAATCGGTGCATCTAGTATATTTGCATTTATGTCATTTAGCAGATGCCCCAATCCAGAGCGACTTACAACTGATACAATCGTACAATCCAAGTAATTGCGGATCAGGACAACAAGTGGTAGCTTGGCAGAGTTGGGATTTGAACACTGGACATTCTCATCCATAGTCCTTGACCTTAACCACTAGGCTACCATGTCCTTGTGTCTAGCTATAGCAATAGTAGACAAACACACTGGTGCAATTGACAATGTAAATAACATGTCTCAACTGATTAGCCATGTTGAGGCTATAACCCATGTTATATGTACTCAGTCATTAGCAAACTCACCTACAAAACTTTGCTTCTTTGTCTCCCACAGTGGGGCTGCCCGAACTCCATTAGCCACCAATGCAAAAAAGGCCTTCTTGACCTGAAAGAGTGAGAGAAATGACAATTAAACTTGCACCTGTTGATGCATCTATAACAGTGATGTGTAGTGACAAAGAGGGTCCAACTAGCCCAAAGGCAGAGGCCATTAAATAGCAGACTGTGGTCCATGTCCAGATCCTGATGCTGTCCTATTCGGACCTAGACAAAAGGATGTTTTTATTTTAACTTTTTAGCATTTACTGTAAAGATTTGGTGACCCCTGAAGCTCACAGATCTACAGCATGTGTTGTAAATCTCACATTACGCTACTCAGCCAACCAGGTCTGTACATTATGATGAGCTGCAACTCCCTTTTGTGCCTAACCCATAAGGAAGCAACACATTTGTTCAAGTATAAGCAAGGTTATGTTGATTAAACTCAGCAAAATTCAGTGTCAATTTGCGACCAAGTAACCTATATCAGTAACCGAAGTAAAGAGGAAGCAACAGAAATAGACAGCTGTTAATAATGTAACAGCAAGGATCCCAAGTGTGGCTGTAGAAAGCAGTAGTCATGTTTTGTTTGTGTTCATTTTTTAACAAAAACTAATGAAGAAAAATATTCATTGATGACTTACTTTTCCACAATGAAAATGGGAAGGGAACTTAAATAACATTTGAAGGCAAAAACTATGACAAAATGTAAATTTTTCATTAAGGAATTAAAAAAACAAACAAAAAACAAAACAAAAAAAAAACGTTCCAGCTAATCTAAAAGTCTGTTCTTTGGTGACATCAACAAGAGGAAGAATGGCTTTATGCACATGTATTTGGGACAGAGCCCATTTGTCTTGCATGTTCATGCCACTAACTTGCAGCCTGTAAAGCTACTCAATTTTGGATATTAACATGTTAAGTGTAACAATTCTAATCTGTTCTTTTTGAAAGCAAATATGAAATATATCTAAAACAGTAAAATATTTTAAAGGCATGACTAAAATTAGGTTTTAAATTTCATTGATTAAACCTAGACAGATGATTTTAGATTTCGTCAAGTAAAACTAAAACTACAACTAGATGATAGTCAATTTAAAACTACATTTACAATAAAATATGATAAACATTACTGCATGTTTTAGTCAAAGACAGACTAAAACTGAATGAAAATCAGCTGCCAGAATTAACATTGTTTAGTTTTAACAACTACAGTACTTTGCAGTTTAGTTGCACACTGGTCTCTGTACAAACTGCTAACAAAAGTGGAAAATAAAAAGAAAACTAAAAAACATTTTTTAAAATTCTTTTGCTCACCAGCTCTGTTCTCCCTGATTGCATGGCTGACCATGCAGGTATGGACATCATGGACCATGTATGTTACACTGAAAGTATTGGGCAGGATTTGGGTAGTATTTGGAAAGACCTTTCTATAGTGTGGGGGTAGCCACACTAAATTATGTGCCCCCCATAGAGGACAGCAGCCCAGCATTGGAGGACCAAAGTCAGGGCTGGGCAATTAATTTCTAAAGGTGGCCAGATAAATTCTGAACTGTGTTGGGACGGCTGAAGCAAAGATAGCTCGAACTTAATTTTGCTTAATATTAAATTTCTCCCATTGTTAAAATTGTTAAATTATATATTTTGATAAGCAGCTACTGGTAATGAGTAGTTTAAGAACATTTCAGAATAAAAGTAACAGTTGTATTGCATGCACAGCATAAATACTTGTTAATTTGTGTTTGTGAGTGACACCCAAAGGGCCGTGTGTAAATTGAACAGGTCTGACCTAAGTGAATGCAAAGTAGTGTACGGGGTCAGCAGGTAAGACAAACCGGAACCAGGTCATGTAAGCTTTAAAAGTGAGGAGCAGCATTTTGTATTGGATGCACTTATTGACAGGGAGCCAGTGAAGCCATTGCAGAACGGGGGTGATGTGTTCACATTTATGGGGATGGACTTGGATGATGTCAATGTTCAGCCACTATCGCATCAAAGAATTGCATAGTTCAGCCCGAATTCATGGATTCTTTCCCTGGTGTCTTATCTATCGTTCCAGGCAGTCCCACAGATTTAAGAGGATTAATATCTGTGGATTTTGCAGGCCTGTCCAGATGTGTAACTGCTCCTGAATGTTTCTTCAGACTATGGCCTTTGATACCACATGCAATCACTCCTTTTTGTCAATCATTAACATCTGTTGTGACCCATTTTCTACACAATGAACAAAACACTAGATTGTACCACCTCTTCTCAATCTATGAATCCTACCACACCCTGCACGTATTTATAGCTCATTCAAAGCCATCTGCAGAAGCCTGAAGTTACTACGAACTTAAGCGTGCAAGGTGACTAATTATTTGCTTGGGCAGTCTAAATCACGAGTGTGAGCCCCATGTTGTGTTGGTTGCTGCCGAAGCCCAATCGTCAGCTTTAAAACTTTAATCAAGCCATAATGGGGGACATAATGAGACAAGCACTTTGGCTTCTGCCTCGGATAAATAAATTCCTAGAAAGGGGAGGGCGATCCTGTTCTTAGCTGCTGCTGTTGCCAGCTAGCATACCACTGCAGTGAATCACATAATTGTTATGCTGTTGCTGTTGAAAACAATCAGCACTGCGGCACTTTGGATGGGCGAACCTAAACAGAGTCCTGTCCCAGGCTTTTACACATACTAAGGCACCAGTAACTAGAGCAATGTTTATAAACTTACATCAAATACCCTCAGGAAAATCTTTACAATATCATACATGAACAGATCCTACACTTACATAAGTCTATGTTTCTACATAAAGGGGACTTCGCATCACCAGCTCAGCTTAATAATCAGAGATCTACACTTAATTTGAAATGTCAGCTGCTGCTCAGTGTAAAAAAAAAATTTAAAAAAATAAAATAAAATCAGATTTTACATGCACTTGAGTAATCATAACGGCAATAATCAGATTTCTACTTTGCAACCAGCTGATAATTTCACAGAAATATGTCACGAATTTCAAATTTGAATGTTAAATAGTCAAATACTTAATTTTCTCAAGTATATACTGTATTTGTCTCCACAAAGTGTTGGATAGCTGTTTAGTGAGAGCTGTGTTTAAATCCAGGGTTGCCAGATGCCGCGAAAGAGTCCAGCATCAGGTCTATATAACCAGGCCCAAAAGGCAGCAAAAATCACGAAGAATAAGTGGACCTGGAAACTGTGCATGAAATTAGAGTAATAATATACATGCACTGAGAAAATCATCCATCCACTGAGACGTCAAACATCACAGGGGGTGCACAAGGCTTTATACAAGAGTAGAAAAGGGACCCAACATAAAATTAAATCAAGAGAAAAGGGGAGAAAAAAAAAAAAAAAAAAAAGTATAAAAAAAAGTTTGGGAACCACTGATCTAAGGCACCCAAGGAGGATCCAAGGTTTCTTTCTTATACCCTTTAGGGAACCCTAAATAAATTATATCCTAGGCTTGCTCAATTTGGAACTGGCCTTCTAAATTGGAAGATAACCTAAAATTGTGAAGCTGCTTTGAGACAATGCTCCACTGTAAAACGCTAAAAAGTACAACCATAAAGTCCATCGTTCTTTTCAAGTGGGCTATTCACCACAAAAAGTAACATCTAATAAAAGCGCAAATCGGGGTGGGTGGGTTCGTACACAGGCATGGTACAAGGCAACCGGGTATAGTGTGAACACACCCTTAATGAGTCACTCACTGGTTAGTCAGAAATAAAATAACTGGCAGCCTAGACACACGCTGCTCGTCCCCAACATCCAGGATATCGCGCTAATACTGTGCTGTGTGTGAAATATTTAACATGTGGAAACGGATACATTTTGAAAAGTAGATTGGGGTGTTCTTATCTTGCTTACATAGCCATGATAGTGATGAAAGCATTCTGTGAAGAAAGGAGGGTGAAGGGTGTTTTCTGCACTGCTTCTCTTTCACAGTATCAGTAAAAAGCATCTGCGGCTTCAGAGATACACCCAACTCTCAGCTCCCGTACCCACAGGAAAGGAAACATGAAAGCAGATGAAAGTGACTCCTCCACCCATGGAGTAATACTGGGAGCTTTGTAGCTGAACATACCCTCCAAAAAAACTCATTAAAGCAAAGTTTCAAAAAGGATCAAGTGGCAACATCTTTTTGTACTTTTCAGAACATTTAGTCTTTTTATGGAAAAGAGTCATGTTTAAAAGGCAAAGAGAATTCTTAAGTACAATAGAATATTTTTATAGTCACTGCATAAGTACGACATAAGACTGCAGCGCCCATACTTGAATGCTACTTTTTATACAACTGTTAGTTCAGACCTTCAGCGTTCTCACCATATTTGTGTTAACAGCACGGCTTTTTCACACCAAAATGGTATCACGCAGTTTGTGTTGTCAAGTATGCCACGCTTTATCCAAACACGACACAAATTCATCATCACTTATTTGCACTGTATTTGGTCGTGTTACATAAACCTGCTGTAGCATACTGTGTTGCACACACAGTGACCTTTTTGTCTGGATGTATTATTAGTATTAAAGCATATTCAGTAAGAAACTTGGAGCTATTTTTTGTTGTTTACAAACAACTTGCATAAATTCTGTAGAATACGAGGTTGTGTGTTATTGTGAATAACATGACGGCTGTGATTATCTACGGCACTTGCCTTTCACTCATGCCTGTGGCCAAATAACAGGAGTGATATAATCCACTATAACACACTCCCTCATGCTCCATTGTTTAAATACAGGTACTCCCATATTTACACTGGGAATACGTTCCGACAAATCTATTTATCGTAAATTGAGGATTTTAATCTATATATTTCCCAGCGCTCACCAATTCTACCAGCAGAAGTAAATCAGAGAGATCCCGGTGACATAATGAAAGTCTAGGATCCCGTTATAATTTGCATTACTTGACTAGTGATTCTAAATTGAGGGTGAAGCTATTAACATTAACTCTTCTTTAACATTTCTGACTGAATTATTTTACAGAGCATCAGCAGTGTCACTGGGTTAAGATATGAACTTTTCAGCTGTGGGTGGTCTTTAAAGAAAAAGTTTTAACACTAGAAAATGACATCTTTGTGTACAAAGCAAAAAGACAAAAAATGAAACCAAATATGTAACTATATCAAGAAGCTCAGGATGTTTAAGGTAGTGACTTTTGGTTTCTCTTTCTAAATCTTTGGTCATTAATAGTTCCATCTTCCAAATTTAAATCGAAAAAGGTTTTCAAAGCAAAAAGATTTTATAAATTTATTCTCATTCATATTATTCTATTTGTATAATTATAACTGCTTTGTTACGGCTGGTATCATTGCTAGGTTATCTGTGTATAGGCGGAATACTAACCTAAAGAGCTTCGGTCAGAGTGACATTATCATGAAATAATGGCACTCCCAGAACATCTTAGCCAATCAAATTCCGGGTTGGAACTACATCTGGTATAACAAAGTACTGAATATCTAACAATGTATCTAAAGTGAAAAAAATATATTGCACCACCATGGCCTTTCCTCACTGTTTCCCATTGTTCATTACTCCAGGGTTCTGGACCTGTACAGAATCCACATTTTTAACAAAGTTATTAATGAAAGAGGAAAGGGAAACAACGTTTAGTTAAAGAGCACTTACTTGTAGTGTCGTGTCAAACACCACCAGTTTGGAACTAGTAGGAACAATGTCGTAGCACTTGTGTGACTTCATAAAGCGCATGTAAATATCACTTTCAGACTCTTCAACGACTGCAAAGAAACAGAAAAAAGCCATTAGAAAGTAATAACAATAATATATACATATGTATTAACATCCATCCAATCAACATATTAAAATTATAATAGGAAACAAAAGTCTGTTTTAAGCGTGTAACCTTGGATGGTGTGGGTGTGAATGGACTCAAAAGGCAAAGACACTAAAGTAATAATAGCAAACAAGATTTTCAACCCACATTCAATTGAATACAGTAATGCTCGAACTGATAAGCTATTTTTTTTGCAAATATTCACTCATTTCACCAGGAACACCCATGCCTTTTTCAACGAGAAAATGCAAAACAAACTAAATCAGCCAAAGGTGGGTGGTAGAAGAGCGCAACTGGACTGCCTTGTAGATTCTTGAAGATGTTTCACCTCTCATCCCAAAGGCCTCTTCAGTTCGGAACTTTCAGTTTGGAACTGAAGAAGCCTTTCGGATGGGAGGTGAAACATCTTCAAGAATCTACAAGGCAGTCCAGTTGCTCTCTCCTACCACCCACTGTGACCATGACCTGGACGACTGAGAATCTTCAGACTTATCAACAAAAGTTATGACTGAAATATGCAAATCCTTTCAATCTTTCTTTGAGGAACACTGTTTTTAACCATTTCTCTCACATTTCCTTTGCCATTTCCTGCTCTTCAAAGTCTCAAACTTTCTTGGATATTGCTTTTTTACCAACTCAATTGGAATTGTATATTTTACCTAAAAATTATAACAGATTCCAGTGTTATCTGCTTATATATGCACAACTATTTTCTATAAATATGGTAAACCTCCATAAATTAAAACAGTTAAGGGTTCCAATGTGGTGGCATTAGGGTCGCCAATATTCAGTTTTCTTGTGAACCTATCTCAAGAACCTGAAAGCAAAACTAGCAATCTAAAATGAAGCAGCATCAAACACCTTAAAAGAGAAGGTAATAAGATTGCATGAAGGAGGAAGATCCGTAAACATGATAACATGCTCTCAGGATGTAAAGTAAGTGTTTCAAGTTTTAGAAAAGAAAGATCAGAACTACTGTACAGTACTAAATGTTTTCATGTAGTTTTAATTAGTGTTTAAAATACTATGTGGAAACTACAGGGTGGGTCATTTATATGGATACACCTAAATAAAATGGGAATGGTTGGTCAGGGGGTCATGTCGGCAGATATTAGCTACTCAGAAATGGCACCCTTACAAAATCCAGCTGCTGCAACATGACCCCCTGACCAACCATTCCCATTTTATTTAGGTGTATCAATATAAATGGCCCACCACATATATATGCGTCAGTGCTTATTAGCATAAGGGATTTTGTCCATGGAAGTCTAAATAGACTGTGACTATGGTAATGTCTAGTCAACGTTCATTTCAGTCACCATCATGTTTCACTGAACGTAATCCAGATGTTCAACTGTGCATACCTGTACCGGTCAAGACATCTGTATTATAATACAAAGAAATTAAACTACATTCAAATAACCACTGCAAGAGTTCATTTAAAGTCACTGACCACATTAGTAAAAATCAATAAATACTCAACTTGCTTAACTTTAAAAAACACTGGTGTGTGCCGAGTGCCCAGAATAAGTGCTTTCATTTTCTCAGATTAAAGCCCACACTGTACACAACATGGAAAACCATTTGGGACATATATATTTTTAAAGAAAAAGTTCTAGCGCATGATCAATTTTAAAGAATGGCTGCTAAGAAAAGTTGTTTCTTTAAAACAATCCAAGCTGTTTGGATAAGGAGACTTGATTCTGAACGACTTCATTCAACCCTGGGTTGATTACAATGAAAAAAGTTATTCAGCCATGATGTAGCAATATGCAGAATGTGAACCGACAAGGCTGAATTATTGGCTTTAGTCAGCCAGTTGTTTTTTTTAACTGACTGTTTAACCAAACAGTAAAACAAGAGTTGACATGTCTGAAGATTCTTAGTCATCCAGGTCACAATAACCGTGGGTGGTAGAAGACAGCAACTGGATTCGCTTAAATTCTGTCTTCAAGAATTTAAGCAAGTCCAGTTGCTGTCTTCTACCATCCATGGAAGAGTTGACTTGCTGCAGAAAGCATGATGTATTCTAGATAGTTTGGCCAAACAACACACAGAAACACAGTCTGTAACTTTAAACATCACTGACATTAAGTTTGTCCTTCATTTGTTGTAAATAACAGATATTATGAATATACAGTAATGAAAATAAGGTCAATTTCCAGGGCACTGCATCCAATTGCTGTTCTTGAGTAAATACTTTGATCAGAAAGTCTGATTACACAAAGTCTGTAGTGTCCCTTAACCTAATAAAGTCTGGGTACAACTCGAGCACAGGGCAAGGATGATGTGAAAACGCTCAGTCATTCTCCTAACAATAAAAGCACTGTGCTTTTATTCAAGACCTTCTAAACAAATTGTCACCAGATGAAAACAGTCCTCGTGCTACACCAAATAAATGGCCAATGGATGTACTTTAGGTTTAGTGCAGTGGCATGACGCTCTGGCAAACAGCCATTGAGCTATTCAAAGAACTGCTTAATTGTAGAATGGATTCCTCAGTGTTGGACAGAACACATTTTCAGCAGGCTTTTGAAGCTGTGTACTTTAGCTTTTTATGAACGTTCCTTTTAGCACATTTTATAGCCATTCAAATGTCTGTGGTGGGGCATTTGTACAACAATCAGTATATCAAATATGAAAACACATGCATGCCTCAACACATGGGCTCAGACTCTTGATCAGTTTGTTCATACTCAACAAATATGGAACGACTAAAACGAGTCAGGTGCTTGATATGACTTCAATATCCTCATTAACTGAAAACTTAACATCAATTTCGATTGATGAATGATTATGTTGCTTCATGTTGCTGACTACACTTGCATGACAGTACATAAAACATGCTCAGTGGGGAAAGTATTAATAGAATTTAAATAAAATCTAAATGACTGAGACGGGCAACATTAAATCAGGTGAAACAAATTACTAATATCCCAGATCTACAATTTGTGATGTTCATGCATGGCATACCCAGAATGCAAATTGAAGAGTCATGTCAATATAGATCAAAAATCTCTGATTAATGTTTCTAGCAGGTTGTTCAACACTTCTGAAGACAAAGAGGGTTCAACCCAATACTAGCAAAGAGTACCTAATAAAGTGGCCTGTATACAGTACATGGGGTATTTAATAAAAAAGTCTGAGCACCCCTGAATTAAGCGTGTTATTCATTTCTAGATGCCCATTAGCAGCATCTACAAAACTCTGCCCCAAACATATGCATTCACCTATGAGTCGCTGGCGAGCTGAACTGTTTAAAGCCCAGGGCAGCTACAGAGAACAGTTTTTTCCTCAGCATTATATTTTCAGCTTTCAGAATGTAAGCATAACTTTGTCCAAGGTTTCACCCTTCCTACAAGAAAATAAGCTTTACGTAAGGGAATGTGAAAGCCCTTAAAAAGGGCAGAACAGCCAGTTCACACCATTTAGTGACACCGTTCTGCAGAGCGAATTACAATCGAATTAAGAAATTGAACGATGACGGTCTGGCTCAGGTAGCCTGGCAGAGGACTAGACTACACAAGCTTCTGATTAGTTGCTTAATTAAAATGGGTCTGGGCTGATAAAATTTAGACAAATGATTACCGAAGAATTATGCTGATAAATAATATTCTCACTGTTATACTCTTAGAACATAGCAGCACTTTCTCCAATAGTTATATAATTATCATATATGGAATAGCTTGTACTGCCACAGTTAATTTTGAAGACAGCTATATTAATTAGACTCAATAATCATGGTTAAATGTCCTAATATTACTGCAGGCTGCCCATAAATGCTCATGTCAATTTCTTCAACTGCTCCAACCTGCTTTCTAACATGCTTCTCGCAAATGAGATCTAGAGTAACGGCTTAAATTATCCTAAGCCATCTCATGTTTAAACACCTTGGTGCTCAGAAATAAAAGAATAAAAAATGCCACACTGGTAAGCTTAACATTTTAATCAGCAAACATTTTTCTCACTGAAGAATCATATGAAGACATGACATTAGCTCAGTTCACGATTTAGAACATCAGGGTGTTTCAAGAAGAACTGTGAGAAGCTCATTTTCCACCAAACCGAGTGTGAAGAAACCTTTGTTGTCCAAAAAGAACAGTGCAGACAGACTCAGTTTTTTGGCACTTTATGGCCAGTATGATTCTTAGTGTTTTGAGTGCGTACCAGTGGTCCAGGAAACTGTCATGGGTCAAGTTAAAAATTCAACCCAGAATTCCCATCCAATAAAAGAGC
The DNA here is from genome assembly GCA_033118015.1 of Loricariichthys derbyi. NCBI lineage: Eukaryota > Metazoa > Chordata > Actinopteri > Siluriformes > Loricariidae > Loricariichthys > Loricariichthys derbyi. Next base: position 20,579 of record JAVSBU010105804.1, read on the forward strand.
TAAAAAATCTGACTTCTGACTGCAAACCCAGGTCACTTCATCAGATTTCTACGTCCGATTTCCAGATCTGACAAATCGCAGTACAATCTCAGTACCCAACCACCTCGGAACACATCAACTTCGGTTCTCGATGCATTTTGTTGGGAAGAAATGTGTCTCACCACTGCTTGCTTGCATTGGGTGCATTTGTTTAAACTTTTGAGTTTCATCATTCATACTTCACAATTAAGTCTCGCAATAGAATCTTGCTCAATAGGTGGCAGTAATGCACCATTAGTTGGTCTGCCATAAGGATTAAAAGAGGAGAACAAGAATGAAAATTAAAAATCTTTTTTAGATCTTGTTTCTTGTGATTTTCTATATTCTTAATCAGGGGTGGAAAATTTTGTATTGGCCACTCAAGCATTTTACCAGCCACTATTTTTCTTTTTTGTGTGTAACATTTCCCTTGGTTACAAACCCCACCAGTACAATGAAATT
>JAVSBU010105905.1:0-13272 GCA_033118015.1 Loricariichthys derbyi
TTTCTTAAAGCCAGAAAGTTGCCATTTGAAATGACTTTAGTTTTGTGTCATGTCTGTGATCTGATTTTTTCTACAAAATTAAACAACTGAATGAGCATCCTCCGAGACCGGTGATTCCATAATTTTTGCCAGGGATTGTATTGTGATGTTTAGCACTAGAAGAAAAATGCTTTGAGACAATAGATAATGTATACATCGGTACATTTGATGAAAAGCCCCTGTAGATGTTTGAGAGGTAAGCATTTTGGTGTTTTTTAACTTTTGTTGTCATGGCCAAAATTACACAGAAACAAGCAGTAGGGAAAGTGAAAACACCACTTTGCATAACTATATTACACTGGCATCATTGACAGTCAGGGTTTTGAATATAGAAAGAATATAAGAATTTTTCCACAAGAAATAATTTAAATGATTCCTTCTATCGAAGTATTGGCTATGCAAGCCATTTTCTGGAACTAGGTTTGGGAAAAAATGTTTGCATATTCAAAATGGGCAGATTTAGAGGTCTAGTTGAGTCAGTGATGCTACTGTAGTTTACATTTTCTGAAATTCATTACATAAGTGCCTTATATGCTGTAAACTATTTTATTATTGCATAGCAGATCAGCACTTATAAACTGTATGTACTCTACATTTTTTATTATTATTGCTAAATGGAAACACCTTAAACCTGTGTGTGCGTGGAGTGAGAGAGAGCGATAGAGAGAGATTCTCCAAAAGACCAACACCATTTCTAAGATGTATTAATATCACACGTCCTTTGTTCCAGGGATAGGGACAGGACACATGACAACCCTGACCAGGATAAAGCAGTTATTAAAGATATTAATCAATCACAGCCCCAAATAATTTTTCTGTTTTGTTTTAAGTTAACATCTGCTCTCAAATTGCTTTATTGAAAAATATTTATTTGCAAGCTGTATAATTGTAATTGCATGCAATTTATCTTTGTTTTGATCCAAGTGCAAGCTTTTTTCCCTCCCCTTTATTATTCCATGTGCAGATGTAGAAACAATAAAGCAAATTAGATAGACAGAAACTTTACATTGAATATCCACTTTACTGGGCAAAGGCCAAAATATCTTACTCCAGTGTTGAATAATAAAGTACTGCTGAAATCAGATAATGACCTTTATTGCATCTTTAGTGTGCAGCTAAACACACTCACTGCTGAAGTATAACTTTTACTGTTAAAAAATAAAACTTATTAATTTCAAAATGCAAAGGTAAATATGCCTTATAGTGCTTATTATAGGCCCAGTGTGTACTGGCAAGTTACTGTACTGAAGTTATTACATTCTAGAGTTTAGCTGTTAAATGCAACTTTTTACTTTCCCCCACTTCCTGTTTTTGCAGTGTTTCTGTGAAGCTTTGATTTTCTACTGCGCAATTCTGAAGTATTTCAGCTATTAAATGCTTTCTTCTATTAAACTTAAATTGTTTATTCTTCTGCCGTAATTTCTGAAAGTCCTACTGGTATTTTTGTAGACTGACCTCCATGTTTTGTTGGTTTGTTATGTTGGTGTATCTTCTAAGTCTATGGGGATTTCTTTTCTATTTACTGTTCTACCGTGGAACGGTGGCTCGGTGGGTAGCCCTGTTGTTTTATATCAAGAAGTGTCTCAGGTTCAAGCCCTAGTGGAGTGTTTTCTGTTTAAAGTCTTCATGCCTCCCCCCCCCCCCCATTTCCTTGTTTGTTTACTCTGGGTGCTCTGGTTTCCTTAGGTTAATTGCTTGCTTTAGATTAACTGATTGTGCTTAAGTGGCCCTAGTATGTGATTGTTCTTATGACTGTATGAGTGTGTAAGCCCTTCGATGGACTGGCACCCCGTCTAGGGTTGTTCCTGTCTTGTGCAATATAAAGGATTAATTGGATAAGCATGCACCTCTGTTTAATATCTAATGGGAGGAATGATTCTCTGATGGATGGGCAGTAGTCATAGTCAAGGAACAAGATTAACCTTGCATATGTTCCATTTTGCTGTACATTTAAGTTCAGAGTGTTTTTAAAATATACTGTAATTCAGTGAAGAATGTAAAACATTTTCCACTTTTCAAAAGCAATTACCATTGGTTTTTCTGCATTTGTTCTGGGTACATGTGCAAACTGCATGGGTGAGTCATCACACTAACTATGTCAACTTAATAAGAAATATCATATGCCTGCACTTGTGTGTTTGCTGACACTGTATTTCATATTGCTGTCTCCAAAAACATTAATAGTAGCCATTCTGAAGCTGGAATTACTCTACCCAAGCAGTCCAATCAGGCTCTATATAAAGTCAGCTCTAGAATTATTGGTACCCTCAGTGGACAGGCTGTATCATATTGAACACATGATTAGAATGTAACAATTATGTCAAATTGCTGTAAGGAAATATAAAAATAAGAAAAATAAAACATGTTTTAAACAAAACCTCATGTCACAATTGGTATTCCTTTTAGAAGTTTCGCCAATAAAACACTGTGTCTTGATGAATAATTCTTGGTGATTTGGGGAAATACAAAGCAAGGAGTCTAAGATGCCTTACTAAAAATGTCTCCAGTTTCTCCAGGGTCGTGGTACTTGTTGCTTGATCATGTTTTTAATTCCATAAATCAAATACCATGAATTAAATTTCTCTCATAATGTGAGATAAATAAAAAGCATTTGTACCCATCACTACTTCTGGGGGTTGATTGTGTACTAATTTTTCATATTATTTATATTATTATATTATGTTCCAGTGATTGTGTTGTAAGGCAAATTTGTAATTATATGCATAAGGAATCACTTGTTAGTTACAGCAACTGTATCGTTCCATTAGCATGCTAAGTAAACAAAACTTAGTTCCTCTATTTTTGTAATCTTGCAGAAGATATGGTATACATGTTAACTTATTCCATAAAAAGTTCTTTGTGCAAATGAGACTTGAGTATTGCATTTGCTCATTTCATGTTTGGAAAAATAAGCCTTACTTTAACAGTTACTTTAGTGCAGCAAGAGAGGAAATTTTGGTGCAAAATAACAGTAATTTGCTCCCACTTACACAGTGAAATATACCAATGTAAGCAGTGACTAACCACAGTCTGATATCGCTGATATGTTTTATTGTTAAAACCACACCTCTGCTACATGGCCACATCCTGTTAAGAATGTGGTTCCTGTCTAATAGGGAAAGTCTTATCAGTGGAAGCACTGTTGAACTGGTGATGTGTTTCTGCTACCTGTGATTAACAATATGGCTGAAATGATACATACCATCACAGTTTTAATAATTGCTGCATGTATATCACAAGGTAAGACCTGCTGTGTATTTTAAATTAGGTGCTGTGCTGCTTTTTTATACAATGATTAAAAATTATTAGGCTTATGGAACACTTTACACATTAAGAGACTGTTAAGATGTAAACACAGTATAGTAGTTTTTACATAATACATTTAGTTAAATTTCCCAGTTTTGATTTAACTGTAGAATGTGGTTTTAACTGGTGAAAAATAAAATAAAAAGCTTTGCTGTAATGCTGGTTTGTAAGATTTGTCAGCACTAAACAAAGAATGCTCCTTTTATTTGAACAGCATTCATTGGGAAATGTTAAATATCATATACTGTATTTTTCGGACCATAAGGCACACTTAAAATCCTTTAATTTGATCAAAAATTTGTCAATGTTTTAGAATGGCTTTGGTAAGCTAAGAAGCCGAAGTGCTTGATGGATTCAAATCAAATTTTCAATTCAAAATGCCGCTGCATATGGTCGCCATCACGACTGCTCTGCACCCATGATGCCTTTTTTTTAGATAATTTTAGTTTTTTGTTTTTGTTTTTTTTTTTCTTATTTTAACTTAACCTTTTGAACATCACATATGACAGAAACACCCTTCTTTCTGTTAATCTACAATTTCCTCACCTTAAAACACTTTTAACTCCGGATCCGAGCTGGCCAAGGGAAATCCTGAGGCAGAACAATGAACGGGATGCAAAACTCCGTAAGAAGAGATGCCGAGGGAAGCAAGCTGGAGTCCAGGACAGACTGAGGGCCAGGGCACAGAGGGTACCCCTGCCCAGTGTTGTTCTAGCTAGTGTTCGTTCTCTGTATAACAAACTCGACAACCTCAGAGCAAGAATTAAGTTCCAGAGAGATATTCAGTATTGCGACCTCCTCTGCTTCACTGATACATAACCAGCAGTACCGGACAACACCATCCAGCCGGCCGAGTTTTTTGGTTCATCGCATGGACAGGACTGTGGAGTCGGGGAAGATGAGAGGTGGTCGAGTGTGTGTAATGGTGAACAATAAATAGTGCATCAGTGCTAATGTTTTGACCTTCGCACTTTCATGCACACCAAATCTGGAACTACTTGCGCTAAAGTTTCATCTGTTCTATTTTCCTCAGGAATTTACCTCTAGCGGATTGTTGGAACATTATGGCTACTGTAGTCAGGGGCCTCACAGAGTAATAAGTAATGTACTTCAACATAATATTACAGTGTGTTTGTTAGGACCCCAAAATGGCACCTGCTTAGAGACATGCTTACAAAGTGGATTTCAAACTCGACTATCTGGTACACAGTAGAACATGGGAATTGAGCAGCTGTGAGAGAATTCAATAATAACTAGAGAGGTGCATTTCCTGCAGAAAATGCGAGTGTGATTGCCAAGATGCAAGGGCCGGGTCAGGGTGCTCCCCGTTCCATGCATGCTGATTTTCATGTTTCTAGCTCAAAAAGTGTCAGTTACGGCCGTTGGAAGTTGGACGTAATGTTAAGTCAATGGGAAAATTTTCTCGCATTTTCGCGCATAGCGCGTGAACGCGATGTGCAAATTCTTAGCTGTGTACAAGCAACTGTGTCCCGAGAATTCTGCACGTTTCACTGTTTGTCCCGTATCGATATCTTGAAAACTGAGGGGGATATGAAGCATCAAAAATGTGCTCAATGGGTTTCCTATGGCCGGAAATTGTGGGCGTGGTAAAAAGTGACCAGAGTGCCCGATCACGCCCTGACTTCAATTGCTGGATAAAGGTGCCCCACGGTTCATGCATGCTGAATTTCATGTTTCTAGTCAAAAAGTGTTCGAGTTACGGCCGTCCGAAGTTGGCTGTAATGGGAAAATGTTCACACATATTCGCGCATAGCGCGTGAATGCAACAGGCGATTTCTTATCTGTATACAAGCAACCGTCTCCCAAGAATTCCACACGTTTCGGCGTTTGTCCCGTGTCGATATCTCGAAAACTGCGGGACAGGTTAAGCGTCAAAAAAATGGCTGAATAAGAAGATAGATGACCTTCGGATAACAATAGTGGGATTGCCTATATAGGAAATCACACTAATGAATCAATGGTGCGGAAGTGGCAGAAGCAAGATGATGACCTGCGCCAAGTAAAAAAGACCAAACCGTGGCCACGCTATCTGCACTTGGAGAAATCTCAGTCACGCTATCTACACTGAGAGTTTTAATGCACGTCTAAATGCTGTTTTATGGGACCCAGCTGCAAAGTAGCATTAGAGGAGAAACTGCTTGAGCTTTTTACTCTACAGATTGAAATTAAAACTAAACAGAGTTTGAGGGAACAAAGCATGATGGCCACAGTTAGAGGACAAACTTGAACGGTGGGTTATTGAACAGAGAACAGCAGGTAGAAGCGTCTCTACAGTCTCTATTCGACTCTATTTAAACTCTCACAAAGGGCAGAATCATCACTAAACAGCTAAGTAACAGCCATGAGACTGACTCGGATAATGAAGAGAGAGATCTGGACATGTTTGCTGAAATCGCCCAACTATTTATCTCAGACACTGAGGATGAAGAATTTGATGGATCTGTGGAAGAGAAACGAACTGAAAAAGTGCGTGTATTGTTTTGTATTTTATGTTACAACTGAACAATGTTGAGAGTTATTGGGAAAGAGTTGAATAAAGTTTGACTTTTCTGACTGTTTTGTTTCGCTGAATGTGCCTTATAATCCGACGCCCCTTATATATGGAAGTAGAACCATTCTTTGATACTGTGCTTTATAATCTGGTGTGCTTTATAGTCCGGAAAATACAGTAAATACAATTTGTTGTATATGTAAGTGTGAATTTTGCAGTCAGCTCCAAGATGTTTGGAAAAAATGGTTCAAATGTAATGTGGGGGCACTCCTGATATGATCTTATGAAAACTACAGACACAGCCCCATCCTGAGCAGTAAGACTGAAGAAGCTGCCCCTAGTAATCCAGTGAATGCTCAGTGGGGCAGAAAACTCTACAAAATGCAGCCTGAACTTCAATGATGTTAGCAGAGCTGGATAGACAAAAGCCAAGAAACCTAGATTACTTAACTGTACATGGCACTGGGGAACCTCCTGAGCTGTATAATAGTGGTAGGAACCAAAATGTTGCTCCACCAATGACAGACCTCACCTTGCCAGAGACTAGGGTGGTGGGAACTGGTGTGCTCCCTACTGGGCCACCCTGCATTATATCTTACTGCTGATGAGGTGAGGTTGTTAGTTGCAAAGTTGTGTTTTGATTAGTGGTGCCATAATGTCCAAGTACATGTTTTTATGGTTTTGATTATTGGTGCCATTAAGTCCAGATGGTTGTGATCCATAGAGTTTCTGGTCTATGTGTGTGTTCACTGCACTATTTTTTTTTTGCCAGGACCACTTCTCTGTGCTCCTCAGGGTGGGTCTGGGCTATTTAAGATTAGAGGATCTACTCGTGACACATGACGCCAAAGATTTTGTGCCCTCACAATACAAAGAGCTATAAATTTGTAAATTGAGGTCACACTGGCAATAGAAAATGTTATCTACATTACTGATTAAAATGTTACAATTTAACATTGGCAACATAGCAGTGACTGTTTTGCTATAATGCTTTCAGACTGGTGAATAAGTGTAAGCAATTTTAGTGCACTCCTCAGCACAGTATCAGAAGTTTTATTCTGTGGACACTGATGCCTTTTGTTTTACATGTTTTGAATCAGTCAAGTTAGAAGATCCAACCAAGACTTCCTCATAGTTTCTTGCCAGTGAGAATATATCCTGGTTCTTTATACACTGCTTGGCCAAACAAAAGGTCACACATTGATACGTCACTGGACCGCCTTTAGCTGATTTTGATTACGCCACCTATTTGCCATATCATCGTTTCCACAAGCTTCTGCAATGTCACAACATTTATTTCTGTCCAGAGTTTCATTAATTTTTCCCCTAGATCTTGAATTGATGATAGGAGATTTGGACCACTGTGCAAAGTCTTCTCCAGCACATCCCAATGATTCTCAACGGGGCTCAGGTCTGGACTCGTGCCATCAGAGAAGAAAAAAATCCATGAAAGGATTAACCTGATCGTTCAGTATATTCATTCTTTCTCATTCTTTGAGCACATAATGTTGCTGAACCTAAATCTGACCAATTGTAGCAACCCCATATCATAGCACTGCCCCCACAGGTGACCTTTGTTTTTGGCCAGGCAGTGTATAATGTTCCCAGGGTCACTGAAGAAACAACTGAGAACACCACAGATTCTCCACCATACTTAACAGTGGGGAGTAAATTATTTTCTTTATAACCCTCTCATTTTTATGACAAAAAGTTGTCTTCTAACATTTTTTTCCAGTGCTGTTTTTTAATTAAATCACATTCTTCAGTGTAAGGTTACGTTCTTCATATTTTTTTACATTCAACATTGAGAATAATCTCAAACACATTTTGTATTTACCCAATTTTACCTGGGTCCCAGTAGTTCTGGTGCTGACTGTAGTACTACCAAAATCCATGATTCTTACAGTAACTGTTTTATATCTCCTTTGGATTTCTACAGCTCAACCCAATAATGAAACTGCTATTTCTTCAGTTATTTCTCCAACTTCATCAAGTCATCAAGTCATCACAGAAGTACCTACAGAAAATCCACTACCTAAATCAACCACTCATATTTCTGGTTCTAAATCTCCCAGCACATCAACTACAAACTTTGCTACTAGAACACCAGATTCAAACAGTACTCAGTCTGGTGAAACAACCATTAATACAGCAGTGTCAGGAAAGCCTTCACAGCCACACACAACTGCAGAAACAACTAGCAAAACTGAGCAAGCAACCACAACTTTGACTGGCAAAAACGAGAGTGATGGAACCACTTCACTATATACAACTAAACTGTCCACATTAGAATCTGCCCCATTATCTAGTACCAATCCCACAAAGACAACTTCTTCATCAGGAAAAGTAACTGCAACCTCAGCCATAGGTATATAAATTCTGTAGCCAAGTATCTGGGGAATAACTTAATGCTGGATTAATTTTGGCTTTTTGTTATTAGTATTTATATGTATATTAATATGTGCAACTTGATCCTCTGACACAGGTCCCAGTAAAACGAACGGAAACAACTTTGAGAAGAATCCAGGACTCGTGGCAGTCGTTTGCATTTTCTTTATAATTCTGGCTTTGGTGATTGGGGTTGGCATTGCCAAAGTCATAAGCTGCAGGAATCCACAGTTCCAAAGGCTGGAAGACTTACCAATGGTGAGGTTCTGTTTGCTTATCTCACACCTTGTAGTATAATTTTACACACTGCAGCACGTTGTGTTACCTATTACAGGATATTATAGAAAATTACAGGATGGGAAAATGTGTTACACATTTTTATGTGTTCTGTATTTATTCTTATTCATTCTTGTTTTCTCCCTTTAGAACAAGATGAATGAGGAATCACCATTTGCCCATTACCCTCCAAAATAGAGATTCTGAAGATTTTTATGATTGTGTACAAGAAGGATATATAAACTTTAAAAAACCCTTTATAAGCAATGTAGATAGTCCTACCACTACCAGTTATTTGATTTAAATATAATTATAAAATACAATTATATCACATGATCATCGGTTAACCCATGTGATCAAGTAATAATATTTTTATATTGATGATGATGATGATGATGATGATGATGATTTAATTCTCTGTTGCTTTTACGTGTGTGTGTTATGGTCTGTTCAAGTGTCTTTGTGTCAGTCAGACCATGCCCTTTCCATTGACAACATGGCTGAGAAAACATATTCAGCATGTGTGGCTTGTTATTGGAGTCCTCTTCTCTCGCTTTCCCCCAGCACCAAAATTGGTTTTATGGATATTGCCGCCACTATTCAGCCATTATAATGAGCCACTAGCTGTAAGTGAACCTTGTAGCACTTCCAGAGACTGCTACCATCATAATAGTGCTAAACTCCAAATGCTGCTATGCTGCTGAAGAGCACTGCCAGTGTGAATACCTCTGAGGCATCTCATCCCTGAATCCCGCTATCATCACAATGACGGAGGATTCTGCTGGCCAGCCTCTGCTGAGCAGTGCCATCAAGCTGCTGCCGCACATCTGACAGGACTAGCTAGCTCCATCTGGAGGAGAAGCATGGTGCTTGGTGCACAGCTCCTGGTGAGCTTCCCTGCCACGGCTGCTTCAACGGTCCTGATGTTGCTTTACTTCCTCTATATGACCTAATCGATCTCAGCCGAAAGGTCCTCCAGCTTCCTCTTTGTCCAGAAAGGATAATCCCACTTGTAGCATGGAAAATGGACTAGGAACTCCAGGAAAACTGATCATAAGCAATTTCTTTATTTAAAAAAAAAAAGCTTACAAGAAAAATAGAAAGCTCTTAAAAGAAATGAGGACACCATGCTCACTCGTTTGTTAGCAGGAGAGGCTGTCAATGCCAAAGAATGTAAGTTTTATATGTGTAATATTGACTAAACTATCATAGCTCCAGACAGTTGATATAGGAGATTGATATTGCAGAGGTACTGAGAGAACTAAGGGTTTACATTTTCAATATTATATGCTCACCAGCAACTTTCCAGGCACATCTTTAAAAAAAATTGAATATCATGAAAAAGTTCAATATTTTTGTCATTCATTTCAGAAAGATAAACCCATATATTGTATAGATTCATTACACAAAGAGTGAAACATTTCAGGCCTTTATTGTGATAAAAGCGTGGCAACAAAGGTCAAAGGAAAGGTTTACAAGACTGGGGTGAGACCAGCTATGTTGTATGGTTTGGACACAGTGGCACTAACAAAAAAACAGGAGAAAGAACTGGAAGTGGCAGAGCTAAAGATGTTGATGTTCTCCATGGGGGTGACAATAATGGATAAAGTTAGGAATGAGATCATCAGAGGTACAACACAGGTTAAACAAGTAGGAGCTAAAGTTAGAGAGGCCAGACTGAGATGGTTTGGACATGTCCAGAGGAGGGACAGTGGGTATATTGGGAGAAGGATGTTAGAAATGCAGTTACCAGGAAAAAGACAAAAAGGAAGGCCAAAGAGGAGATATATGGATGCAGTTAGAGAGGACATGGAAGTAGTTGGTGTGAGGATGCAGTGGACAGAAGTGACACTGTCACAGAGATGACTCGCTGTGGTGACCCCTGAAAAGGTAAAAGCCGAAAGAAGACGACATAAGATCAAGACCATTATGCACAGACAAATCCTAGACATGGGCTACAAATGTCGCCTTCCTCGTGTCAAGCCACTCCTGAACCAGAGACAATGTGAGAAGTGTCTTACCTGGGAGAAAAAGAACTGGACTGTTCCTCAGTGGTCCAAAGTCCTCTTTTCAGATTAAAGTTTGCAAGTCATTTGGAAATCAAGGTCCCAGAGTCTGCAAGAATACTTGAGAGGCTCAGAATCCACGTTGCTTGAAGTCCAGTATGAAGTTTCTACAGTCAGTGATGATTTGAGGAGCCATGTTATCTGCTGGTGTTGCTCCACTGTGTTTTCTGAAGTCCACAGCCATCTAGCAGAAAATTTTAGAGCACTTGTGCACAAATTAGCACAAATTTTAGAGCACTTGTCAGGCACTTGCTTGTACTTGCCTTCAGAACTGCCTTCAGAACTGAATTTTGTGTGGCATAGATTCAGCATTTCTGATTGGAAACAATCGTCAGAGATTTTGGTCCAAATTGAGAAGATCACACAGTTACTGCAGACTTGTTAACTGATGTTATGTGATTTTCCCATTCCCCACATCTTAAAGGTGCTCTATTGGACTGAGACGTGGTGACAATGGAGGCCATTTTGGTACAGCGAACTCATTGTCATCTTTGGAAACCAGTTTGAGGTTTCAGCAAAAAATATCAATAGAAACATAAAGATTTGCGTATGAAAATCCCAGTGGATTCAATTTCTGAAATATTCACCCCTACATGCCTCACACTAACAACCATGCTGCATTCAAAGTCCCTAAAAAAGTCACCTTTCTTCCCCATTCTGATGCTCTGTTTCATTTTCAGATAGTCTTGACCATGTCTGTATGCCTAAATGCACTGAGTTGCTATGTGATTGGATATTTGTGTTAAGGCAAAATTGAACAGGGGGGTATAGCGTTGAGTCCGAATGACGTGACGACTGACCCGGGTGTCTCAAACAAACGTTTCCACGTGGCTACTGATACATATATGCATTCAACCTTTCATCACTCTCTGTGAAAACATATTCCAGGAGCGACATTTCTGCATGAAACGATCACAGATCACAGGATAGTTTAGCTTAAAAGGTGGCTGGAATGTCGAGGCTTGCCTCTTAGTGGTACAAAGACGGATTTAGTGAGTAGGTGAGTTGGAAAGTTACCAGCTGTTTGTATCAGACCTGGCAGTGGTCCCGTCACGACTCTGTATTGTCTTATTATATTATATCTTATACTTTTCAAAGTCTGTTTGAGATATTATTATTAAAGTCATGACTTCAATGCTTTTAAAACTTTTAGGACTCTGTAGAAGCCCTGTTGTATTTAGTGCATGTATTTAGGCCATTAGCGCACTTCTGGGTTTGGTAGCGAGGTTACTGACTTATTAACAATAAAAAAAAACAACTAACCTGTTCTGGAGTATTATGTAGCTGCTATCAGATCGGGGTGTTCATCAGTGCATATATACGTGTCCTTCTTTACTTTTTTGTGTATGAAGTCTGGTATTCCTCATGTGCTCGAGCCCTCTTTTAAATGTTAATCCCTTCATGTAGTCCTTATTAGAGTATCTTGAATCACTATGGCACAATGCATAACTGCAATGCTTTGTTGTGACCATTTCTAAGCGGTAACGAGTTAAGAAGCAAAAAAAGCCCTAACGCCAGCGTTACAATACAGCGCTTGTCCGAGAGGAGCTTACATTCGCGCGTATGCGCATTTGAGCATGCTATTTTTAGAAAAATACGTCATTCTGACTCAACCCTATTCCAGAAAGCAGGATTTCTCAGTTAGCCAGATAACTTAGGTCCAAACTCAAGCCTGTCCAATAGGAAAAGAGCTGAGGGACATTCCTATTGGACAATCCTCATCTTTGGGTTTATACTATCTGGCTAACTGAAAAATCTTGCTTTCTGGAATAATCCCCAGGTCTACTTAATATTGTGCCCAGTAAGTGTGTTCTGTATCCTTAAACTAGCTTAATTTCAGAACAACTGAAAGCTTTTACAATCAACTTTACCTAAAGTGCAGTTAAAATGAGTGTGATCATGAAGTAAACGTAACATTAGGCTTAAAACAAAATGCCAGGGCTAAAAATAAAGCAGTTCTACGTGAAGCATGTCCACACAAGCGCATGCTGCTTTGTTTACATCTAAAGTTACTCATTTCCTGCCACGTGACCAAACAGCGTCACTGGCAGTGAGAGGTGTGGATTACAGTCTGAAGATTGACAGAGATAGAGCGCTAAATAAAAAATGTGATCGCGCTGAGTCTGTCGATCATTTAATGCGTCGCACATGAACGGTCAGGAGTTATTAGATTCTCCCTCTGTGCCGGAGAGTCACAGCACAGAGGAACCGATCCGTCCTCAAGTAAGTTCACTAACTTAAGTTACACTCTGCTGTTTATAATAGTTTAAATGTTTAAGAATAGGGTTTTAAGTTTAAGTCTCAGAAGGCTGGTGATTGTTCTTCATAACCCTGAAGTTTTTCGCGGGTTTTCCAACTGCTCTGTTTGAGAAACGAGAAATTAACTGTGGATTAATAATGTAATGAGACATAAAACACCTACATTAGCTATTTATCCTAAAGGCGCAGATATTCAGAGTCCCGTTTATTCTGTATAATCCAGTCCACATTTTGGTCAGAATCCTCAATAATGCTTTATTTCTGTGCGTTTGGCTGTTTAAACGTTTACATTACATTTACGGCATTTAAAAGATGCCAATATTTATTACAACTGATATAATCTTATATTTAAGTAATTGTGGGTTAAGGGCTTTGCTCAAGGATCCAACAGTGGCAGCTTGGCAGAGGTGGGATTTGAACCTTGAA
>JAVSBU010106011.1:0-13270 GCA_033118015.1 Loricariichthys derbyi
GAGAGAGAGAGAGAGAGAGAGAAGAGAGAGAGAGAGAGAGAGAGAGAGAGAGAGAGTGTGTAGGTGAGCAAGAGAGATAGAGAAGGAGACAGAAGAAAAGAGAGAGGTAATGGAAAGTTCAGTAGCATGTTCGACTCACCTGAGTGTGAGAGAGAGCGAGAAAGAGAGAGCGAGAAAGAGAGAGAGAGAGAGAGAGAGAGAGAAAGAGAGAGAGTGGCATGTAGGTCTGTATGACTGGAGGGAAGTTTTTCGAGGGGGAAGGTCTGCTGACAGACACTCATGTATCCCCGTCACTACGGTACAGATAAAGGCCACATTGTTTCGGAGCAGAGGCTGATCTTAATCTGAGCTAGCTAAAGATTGGTGTCTGAGCTGCTTGGCGTGATAGCGTCTCGCCATTAGCCCTGCAGTCCCTGGGAAGAGAAGTAAATACAGGACTTTATTTATTATTTGTAATTAGAAATTTCTAATTTAGGAGCAAAAAAATATGGCAACTGCCAATGGAAGCCTTAAGCTCATCCATTAGAGACGACGGTGGAGCTCTGAGATTAAAGGCACCTTAACGCCATTAATATTTCAGGTCATCCGTTTGTACATGCCATAAATTAGCCTCGCTGAGCCATCTCTGGCTCTGGAACATGCGCTTCATTAATGATAACATCTGGAAATGAATCACGCTAAGCAACGCGGGGCCCGGCAGTAGGATCAAAGCTAATTCATCTCCCAGGTGACAGGGATCTCTCTTCAAAGAAAGCAGAACTGCCCTGTCATTAGCCATGCATTATGATCTTTAATTAAAGCTAAATTAAACCAATTAATATCTCTCGAACGGAGATGGATAGCCGATGGGATAATCGCAGGTGGATGCACGATCGGTCGCAAAGGGTCAAGCAACAAAGACGTCCGTAATTAGGCAAAAGCCAGGCTGCGGACTGAAAAAGCGAGCCAAAAAAAGGGAGGGACAGGGACCAGGTGTTGAACTTCCTGAACGCAGATATTAAGGAAGCCTGTCAAACGCTGTCATTCCCCCCTATCATTACGCTCAAGCGGCCCTGCCTCGGCATCTCATTCAGGGGCGAAAGTAGTGAAGGCCGTTTTCCCTCAGGCTAAAGCCTGGCTTAAAGCTTATTGTGGAGAACCTTACCAACACAGACCCATCCAGCATTTTATCCTTACTCCCACCAGCTTCAGATTTAACGACACACTTAATGAGGATGATCCACTGAATACATAGCTCAAGCCAAGACAAGAATCTTCACCCCAAACATGCCTCACTAGTATATTTAATTTCCTCGACTTACTAGAGGTCCGGTCTCCCAGGGTGAACGAGAGGACGAGTTTCATTTAGCATTTGCTCTGGCCCGCTTTGATAGACTGACACCTCAGGCAGCTGTCCTCCTGCTAATGCAGCCTCCAGGCTGTCCTGACTACTTGCTAATTTTCCTGTTTGTCTGGCCCGATTGTGCTTCTGAAGACATAATTAGCTGCGAGCACAGGACAGCTTCCACCTACGGACGCCACCTTTGATGTCTTTTCAGCTTCGTTTCAAACAGGGTTTGTGGGCGTCCAACTGACTTCAAATTTCAGAAAAATTCCCCCAAATTCCAGTCTCGTTGTGTTCTGTCAGAATCCAAATGTCTTAAGGCGCTTCACAACAATTGGGGTTTTCCTTCCACAGCAAAGGAACCGTGTTCAAGTGGGCTAATAAGGTTCACTTTCTTGAAACCCTAAAAACCAGTTTGCTTTATCTGCCTTTTCAATTGTACCAGCAATACAGACACGTTCCTGAGAGCATTCTAATGACAAACAAGAGTGGAAAATGAAATAGCACCGCTCATAATAAATGACTGACAGACCCCAGTGGAAAATATGGGCTAAATATTTTTCTTCAAGGTGTGTTACACTAATATCACAACACCACCTCTCCTCCTATTTTCCCCTCTGTCATGTGACTCCCGGCTGCATACCTACAGATTACAGTATTGTTCTTCCATTACTTCATACGTCTCATTTCATCAGAAGTGAAAGGGATATTTTGCTCCATTAAAAGTCTCCAACTCCATTAATGAGTATTCAAAAAATAAACTCCTGAAACAAATTCAATCTGGAGCAAAACATATATAATATACAGTACAAGCCCTCATGGATGTCATGGGTGAATTAAACTGGTATGTACACTGTCCCTATTTTATTCCTGCCCTCATTGACTTCCATTTGCTATTCAGAAGTTTGCAGCCCTGCAAATATTAACAGGCTTCTACTATGATATTCACAATGTTTCTAAAAAGATTTCTCACCTAATGATTGGTCTCGATTCCTATGCCTCATATTGAGTTTTTACAATTCATTGTTGGAAACTGATATAGAAATTGACATCAAACAATTCCTACAATTTCAATTGTCAAAATTTTGTAGCGTTTTAACGCTTGCATGCTATAAAGACTTCACGACGGCAACAACTGACCGTAAACATAATTTAAGTATGCATTTAAATATTAACAATTTCTAAATAATTAACACAATCATCAATTTGCTAAAGCTAGTCATTGGCGAGTATAAGAAGCACCTTAAATAAGTGAGTAAAAAAAATGTATGTTTGTGAAAATCTGCTCTATGATAAGAAGGAATATAAGATTAAATTCGTTGACTCTTTTCTGCACTCTCATTTCTGACATGTGCTCCCCTGTCAGGCTTTGTTTCCATGGTTACGACATAACCAAGAGTAAAATAGAACTAACTATAGGCTGGTGTGGTAACTAAGGTAACGTTGACGACGATAATATATTATTTGATTTATGAAGTTAAAGTTATTAGAAAAACACTATATTTTTAATTAATTAATATTTTTTAATTATTTTATTGCAGCAGAGAAGTTTTAAACTTTAAATTGGAGGACAAGGCCAAAGCAGCAAAGTTTAAATGTTTAAAGCATTTTTAAAAATGATTTTGATTTTTTGGTGATGTAATACATTATACTTTAATATCTAAGCTAGTAATTTTGCAATAAAATATTTCTAATATGAATTTATAATAGGGGGATGTCTAGAAATGAAATTTATTTCTATAGCACTTTTTACAATGGAGCATTCTCTCATACAATTAAAGATTATCTTCTAATATCTAAGGCCAGTCGCAAACTGAGCAAGCCTTGGGTGACAGTGGCAAGGAAAAACTCCCTAAACATTCTAAGGAAGAAACCTTGGGTGGACCAAGACTCCTTGGGTGGTCTAGATGATATACTGTATATAACAATTAACTAAGGTAATTAACTAATATGTTCAGAGCAATTATTTAAAGAAACAAAAACAAAATTAATTTAATCAGACAGAATTATAAAATGTTATAATCCGATACACAAATTGAAGAATCCTCCTGATATGTCTAACAGAGGGGTATGTCTAATAACCTAGCAGCTTCTAAACACTGACACCCACCTTGTAATTCACACTGCACTGGTACCATGACCAAATCCTGACAACAGAGCAGTTATCAGGGCTTCTTAATGAGTTCTGCTAGATGGAGCGATGCTTCTCAGGTGTCCCATCTTCAGGCTTTTACTGCGGCTGTTGAGAGACAAACCTTACCTGCCGGGATGTTCAACTTAGCAACATTAGTCTTTCAGCATGGGGTGGAGTTTCAGAAATGTCACTAATGTAGGCTCTGTGTTGACTCGACCTCTTAATTACTGGATCTGTGTCTCTTAGATTTTTGATTCCCTTAACAGCTTTTCTCTACATCTTCAAATCAGATTTGTGGAATATTGCTCAATGTACAAGAATGTAAAGGAAACACTGGTGTAGGAAAAGGGGCCCCATAGCTTACGCACTGTAGGGGGCCTGGATGCAGGTGGGTGGTGAACAAATGACATGCTATTAACTTAAAAAACATTAATCACTGAGCTGAAAATGAGCTAGTGAAGGACAGCAGCAGAGATGCTTTAAAATAAGCAAACAGAAACGTGCACAAAATGACAAAATTAACATAGGAAAGGAATATTTCATAAAAAAATAAAAAATAAACCTCAATAATCTGCCTGCTACCCCAAAAACCAGCAAAACTTTAAGATAGGAATTAATGTCACTGCAGCTAGCAACTAGCATTAGCCCTGCTCTATACTAAAGTCACTGTTGTACAAAAGTGAAGATCTAAGGTATATTTTAAACCACAAAATATGAGCGCTAGAGCTAGGGAATTCCATGTAATGTTAGCTAGACAGTTGTTAGAGAACCACCTGAAATCAAAGCCAACTAAAATGACTTCCACTGCAGTTCTGTGCACATAGCAGTGTTGCATCCTCTTGGGGCATAAGCTGTCATTTTACTCGTTAGCACTCACAATGCAAGAAAAGGCTTTTAGATGAATTCATAGAGGAGTTATGACTCTAAAAATCCAGAGGAAAGGTTAAATAGCTGCGTTTTTAGCGTGTGTCAACACAGTCACTTTGCCACTCAGAAATCAATTTGCAGGCATCAGTGCAACCTAAATGATTAAAAACAATGACTGTCATACAGGTTTAACGACTGCATTTTGTTCTTGTGAAGAAGGTCGCTGACTGAAATGGACGTTTCCGTAGTCAAGCTATTTATGCTACAGTAATGTAAACATAGAGGGTATTTTTATGAGAAACCCCCGTGCAAATGAGACGTAAAGGTGTCAGAGATCCAGTCAATTGTTATACACATCAACCTTTTCTTAATATATGGACATTTATAGTAATTTATTATTATAACCCCATTTAGGGGAAAACACTTATGAGGATGATATTATGGACCTTTTTATTGACAGAAGCCAAAGATGCATTGACAGACACCATTACGAACAACATGGCAGATCAGCTGAATGAAAAACAAACCTGGTGAGTGAATGAGATCCAGTTATAGGTAACTACAGATGGTAGGAGGACAAACGAAAGAGTACTACTTACAATAGGTATAAGTGAGTAGCAGAAAATCATCCACACAACCATGAGTAACAATAATGATGCATTTCTGCTCTTCAATACCCGCCTTGGCTTGTGCATCCTGATTATCAATTTCTTTGCACATGTAGACAGAAAAAAGTGGCCTCTATGGATGATGGACAAAGAACCGTCACTTCACAAATTTTGGGATTTCTGAATTGCATGTGGATGCTTTATAGGTCTGCATTGTATGTGCTGAAAAGCCAAGGTTTCAGCCAAAGGTATTGCCTATTAAACACAGAGTAATCAGTCCTGTGCTTGCATATTATATGAATGTGAGCTTAGCTTTATAAGCCTTAACCACTGATGTTTGTCATATTGGAAGTAGTGCCCCCATCCCTTTAAGGGATTTGGTATGTAAAGTCCACCAGTGCAATACGGCTAATACTGACTAAGCAAGTAGAACTAGAGGCCTAAATGTAGTACTGCCATATCAGCATGTTCACTCGAGCTTGATTACGCTTAAATTCAATATAAGGATATTTCAACACTCTTTTACAATCTGAGGACAAATGTTTACTTTTCTGAGGTCCATACATCATCCAGTCACATCACTGCTGGTGCACTCTGTCCATTTACTACGAACACTCTTTCTCCAACAATCTTTACCTTCCACGAATGGAATCTGTCAAATTTAAAGCATGCTACTCAAACTTCACCCACAGAGCTGACAAGCAGCGAGATTATCGTTTAACCTTCTTAAAGCACGGCGAAACAAGAAATAAAAGTTTCCTCATCCTCAGACTGTACATTTCATCTAATTTATCAATGGCCGCTTTAAGGTTGTTTTAAAGTTGATCCGGTTTTTTGGATGTTGAACACTTCCAGGCATCACATGCAGTGGTTTCTGATGGTGACATCAATCATGGTAGAGAAATGGCCTCGTCAGCCTGGCTATCCAGTACAATAACTATAATTATAGCTTATATTACATGTTCTGTTTTTTTTTTCTTTTTTTTTGAGCCAACATCTCCTTTGATGCATCAATAGTAAAAAAATTGACGATGAGGCAGACACTTTAAAATAACATGTCCTGTATGGATTCCAAACATAAATCCAAATGAAATAATGATTAAAAATCACTGACAGCTGCCCCGGCTTGTGAAATGACTGAGAGAGGTGTGGAGAAGGTCCTCAAGTTGAAACTTGCAACGTTGATGTATGGTTTGTGAAAATCTTACATCTCCATTAAAATGTATCAGGTGATGTTTTCAGTGGTTGTCGCGCCACATTCTATTATGTGAAATAATAAAACAGACTCTGAAGACACTCAAATTAAGAGTTAGCACATGAGCTGATGCTTCATTATGATACTCATTGAGGTTTGATTGCTATTAAATTAGTTTTATTGTGATCATCCCACTCATTGTGATAAAAACAGTGACAGAGTGCAAAGAGGCATCCTGATTGGTCTCTCCTTGGGCTCGGTAGACCTATTGGTGCTCTGTGGGTGGACTGTCCCTCATGCAATTCCATGGCAGATGTTTTAGGGAAAAAGAACACTTAAAATGATAAAATTGAATTTTTTTAGCAAACTGTGACTGTTTTCCTCCATTTAGATGTTAGTGCTGGTTTTCACTTGTCTTTTCTATACGCAAATTCCTTACAGTTCTCTCACAAACATTGACTCCTGTTTTCATCACGACAACCGTATTGTCCCCGTGGAGGGAAATTTCCAACATGATTTGTGTTTAATTAATCCAAACATGCACTTAACAAGGTTAAACTGCTTACACGACGCCGCAAACATATATTTACCATGACACTCATTTAACTCTGTTCTGTGGACTGCAATACACCTGAGCAGGAATTAGCCTCAGGTGAAGGAGCTTCTTCTTCAAAATTTAGCTGAGATGGCTGTAACCCTTGAGGCCCCAGCCCTCTGACATTTTTCTTAGCTGTCAGAGCAATTTTGCTGCCAATGAGATGTCAAGAGAAAATGAATGAGAATATAAAGAATCCTATGAGGCAAAACAAAAGATAATTATACTGTACTCCAGGAGTCGTCTGAGTACTTAAACGTCTGTAGTACAGTTGAGAAAGCTTACATTTAGACGTCTAAATGTATCACTTGCGCTGGAGGTACATGAGCAGTTAAGGAGATTTTGTTTGCAGAAGCTAAGTGATTCATTCTGTAGACATTTGCACCAGAAAGCCACCTGTGAGTGAACAAACTTGACTCACTTATCAGTAATCAAAAGCCAGATTTAATTACCGTTTTATGAAGATGTTTTCTTGGCACAACCCTGCTGATCTGTACTCCTCAGATTCTAAGCTAAAATATTATAAAATTGGATATTTGAGCACTCATGCCATGTGCCTCCTTTGTTGCAATACCAAGCTACTTAGTGGTGCTCACTAACATCTTTCAAACAATAGGAAAACACAGACGTTTTGTTCATATACAATGGAAAGTGTTGCAATTATCCACACATTCATTCCATGTTTATATATCTTCATGAGGACTGAATGTCCTCACAAGTATAGCAATTCCTAAATTTGTAGGGAGGGGTGGGGGATTGAATAGCTGAGTAGAATCATGTTAAAAGTACCAAGGTGTTCAGTGGCAGGGGTTTGTGTCTTTGTGAGGGCTTTGAATATTCAATATTTGAGAACATTAAATGAAAGAGGGGGAGGGGCAAAATTGCGATGTGCTCTGAGTGCGTCCGAGGCCACGCAGGTGACAGTAGAGTGATGACAGGTGTGTGGTCAGCTGAAACAGGTGTGTATTGGACCCCATTACAAGGGAAGATCTTTGGCTTTTGTGCGGTGCTACATGTCGCCAAGTGGTCCTCATCAAAGTGCACTTTTACCCTTTGAAGGAAGCAAACTGGCTACAATATTTCCACTCACTACGTTCTCACACTTACAAGCTAAATTCTCACACTAACACATGACTGCTTCGATTGTTCAATTGTTATAAGGCTGGATGCTGGTAGATTCCCACTGTGTAGCTTAATAATAACTTAAAACTGATTGTAGTTACTCGGTACAAATAAATACTTGCAAATGTATCAGGCTTAAATTAGAGGTAAGCGTTGAGGTGTTCAATAGTAATGAATTATAAAAGGAAACAAAAATCTGTCTTATATCTGCAAACAGCTGATCATCTGTAGCCAATCAATGCCACCGAACCATAAGCAAAGGCGGGAGTTAAAGACTGAAACTTTTGTGATTTGTCATTTGGTTGTTTAACTACTTTACCCGTTACCTTTGCTTGCTTGTTAGCTCACATTTGGACCTGAGACTGTCTGAACTCGGTTGATGTGGTTAGAGACTTTTCTTGTTCAAAGTACTTCTGTTTATGTGGATGATTTTCCACATCCTCTTAAGTGGTATGGCTTTATTCTACAAAAGGCCATAACAGTTCTGTGTTTTTCTATAAATACTGTGCATTTCCATAATATATCCATTTTAGGGATGCTGTGTAGATTCACTCGTGTTTTCAGCGGTATCTCTGACACATTTATGTATCTTTTGAAAACAGTTTTCTTGTGAAAATACCCTTTAGATTTATACTACAGTAGCAGTTTAACCTGTTTATATAGAGTACAGTAAAAATGTTTCAGTTAATAATTTACAGTCAATGGCAAAAATAAAATAAAATAAAAGTACATTTACTAATTTATTACTGACCGAGCCACTGTGGTTCGTTTACCGCCTCTGGTGAGGTGAAATCATTTGAAAGGTGGTTGGCTTATCTGAGTTGACTGAGTTGGAGAGGATCCATACCAACTTCCACGGTGTTGGTCTGATGATGGCTCTTGTCATCAGGTCCTGACTTCCGGGGTGTTGCCTCGTGAAGTGTCTTGATCTTTCTGAACATTTTTGCCTGGTTTCCGCCTCGCCTGGAGCACTTCACCTTCTGAGTCACTGGTCTATGGTGGCACAAACTGGCCAGGGGTGACACCTGTTGAGGAAACGAGATGTTTGTGTGAATTTATGTGCATGTAGTAGTTTAATTTACAACGTATAATAATGGTAAATTGGGCGGCAACCAACCGCTGCTGCCTCACATCTCTGAAATATCCAGTTTGGTCCTGACCCCAGGCTCCACCTGTGTGGAGTTTGTATGTTCTCCCCGGTCCACCTTTTACTTCACTTTCTGCATGCAGTGACTTTGCTTTCTTCCATTTAAGTGTTAGTGCTGGTTTTCGTTTGTATATCCCATTTCATTCAGCCCATGTCTTATAGTTCTGCCACAAACATTATTGTTACTGTTACGTGCATAACACTTTTTGCTGTTTTAGCATGCCTTTTAATCCCTGGTGTGTCAGCTCATGTCATTCCTCCATCTGTTTGGAACTATAATGGAACGTTCCTGGTACTTAGACTTATCTATAAATTATAGGTGCGCATTAAAGAACACATAACCACTACTAAATAGTGTATTACATTTATTAGCATTTGAAGGGCCAATCAGTTCCATTAAAAGAGTGGGGGTGTGCAGAATAGTTGGGGGTTTGCAACTGCACCTGCAGATGGCGCTCTTGATTGGCCCTCAGTCTCTCAATGTTAAAAAAGATGCAGGGGAAGAAGGAAATGGTTGATATGATGGACTCAGCCAGACTAAATATGACTCAAGTCACTTTACTGTTACTGAAACTTGTCACTGCACCACAAATATTAGTATGTATATAAAAATGCATACACACGTTTAGGGTTTGTATATTGTGATTCAATTAATATTATTGTTTTAAAAAGTTCAAAACTACCACGTGACACTTGCATTGTCCAATCGTCGTCCATCGTCTTACTTTATTTTGTCTCCATAACGATTACTTTCATCCAGCAGATAAACTCTAACTGTGACAAACTTCCCACGTGTGCACAAAACGACCCATTCGAACCCAAACAATACTCACTGGGTTTAAGTGGATTTTTTATTTCATTTTCTTTCGAACGGTTTTCATTTTAATCTCTACTAATGTTTTTGTCTTGATGAGGGTACAGGAAAGAAAGCAAAGCACTACGTTTCATTAGAGGTTGAACATGAAACAGTTTCGGAGAGCAAACCATGTTTTAACTCTATTTAGGAAACCACGGTGAGTGTAGACACATGCATTTAAAAAATTACACATAAGCACATGTCTTTTGGTCTTATACAACAAGAGCTTATGGTTTTCCCACTTTAATGGTGCACAGGGCTGATCTCCAGTGCAGGCGGTACAGACAGACGCCTAGGGCCGCGTTTGTTAAGGGGTGCACCTTCTGCTAAGACTTCAATTGCATGAAAGCTGAACTGGCTCATCAGGTACTTTTAACTGGCTAAACAGTGTAATAAACCCACTGGTAAACTTTACACTATTTCATTCGCTAAATCCTAAAAATAATCTATTTTCTTATTCCAGGCACTGAAAACTGGAAACGATTGCAAGCACAGGAACTGATTCACTTGCAGAAGTTTGCAGAAATGACAGCATTTCAAGAAGGTCCACGTTAATGATGGTGTAACATTCCAAAGAGCATCTCATGATGTTACTGAATGCTCAGATTTCTGACATTAGGTGCCCCCATAAATACTTGACTGGATTTGTTTAGTCTATTACTATTATGGAGAGTTTAGAACGTCCCTGCAGGAATTTCACCTTTTTCACTTTATCCTTTGGGTACATGTTCACCTCCTTCGTTATTTAACATCATGAGAGGTGCTAAATTTCTTCTAGTCTTCATGAGATCAGTTGCAGCCTTTCCAACTTCACACTGCTCCTTATATCTCATTTTTAGAGCATGGATCATAAGAACAAGCACTGATTGGGTGTCTTTATTTATGAGAGTCAATAACAGTAATATCCTGTTAACCTTATCTCGTTAATGGGCTGAAGTCATTAGTTTAAATGTTCTAATATATTCCCAGCCCCTGTTTTTGAATGATTGATCAGTATGGACAATTAAGGCATAAAAAGGTGCCTTTCAGACTGATTTTTATTGCAACTGTCCTTCTGTCAAGTTTATTTTTTTCCAAACACTGTTTGATTTCATCTTGGACAAAGTTTGTGCAAATCCACTGGAGCAACAGTATTTAGTAGGACTGTAATCTGACTCTCTAAAATACCTTACTGATGCTTGCAAACTATAAAACTGACAACTTCCTCCTAATGGAAACGCTTCCTTATGTTTGTCAGAACTTTGACAGTGTGCATTTTGACCCTTGATTTGACTCCTCGTGATTGGATTTTAGAACCAGGCTTGTTATGGAACACCTTCTAAAGGATACCGTGACTGATCATTAATTATGAATATTATGTGCTTATTAATTTTGGTTTACGACCAATAGCTCATCCTCCTCCATATTGTACTCTAATGGGTGGATATAGAGGGTTGTCTTTTTTAGGTATAATGTTTTTGCATCACTTTTCACAGCAGTCAGTTAAAAAATTACAGCTGCTTTTAGCCTCAGGATTATTGAAGAATGGTTGGCATGTCCATGTCAGTTCTTCAGACAGCTATGGAAAGTCTGGCCTATTTATTCACAAGATCCCAGGAAGCATGGGCTGCTTTTCGTTTCTTCACATATCTCGTCTGCTTTTTGACTATTTTCTGATTACTATGGTGCTCTTTGTCCAATATAGATCCCGCAAGATAAGAAATAAGTTCAGCTATGGCAACACATTATAGCTTCACGTCAACAGACCCCTTTAGTGGCATCAGTACAAGGATTAGGCTGAATACATTCTTTCTACGTTTGATAGCTTGACACATCCATCACCTTTGAAGTCTGTCAGCAGATGCATGCTTTTCACTTGCCTGACCTTCGGCTGCGTCAGCGCCTCTTGCATGTCAACATCCCATCCTTGGTGTGAGCTTCCAGAACCTGTTTGAGGAATTAAACAGTTAGGGAAACTATATGAGAAACCGTATTCATACATATTACAGTGCAGCAGTAAAACATGCAGTGAGTTTTATTCTGGCATTGTTGGAGGAATATAATGGCAACCTGACTGCACATTCATGAGCCGTTTTGACCCTGAGAAAATTCCATTTCCACCAGACTGCAGCTGTTGGACCCATGAGCCAATCTCCGAATGCTCAGATCAGGTCCGTTTTGGATAAGGATGGCTGTTGAACGCTGTGAGAATCTAACAGGCCACTGCAGATTTCAAAACTTAAGGTGAGCTGTCAAACTTGTATTGGAGTGACAGTCCCTGATCCTCAAAAAGGCACCTTTTCTGCAGCACGAGTTAAAAAGTTTCCCAAAGTCATGGCCAGAAATCATTCTCCAGTACAGTATGCTAATAAAACTTCTCAAATTTTGAACCATGCCTAACCAAAAATATTTCAGCAGTATAAACCTGTCATCTTCACTACTGATGGCTTTTAATGACCTGGCCGAGTTGAACTTTTCATTTTAAGATTACTGGTGCAATTGAAAAAGTTGGGTTATAGGCCCATTATCGGAACGTTGGTAACATGAAACCACCAAATTATTTGTGGCTGTTTATGGCTAGCTTTATCACATCCGTACACGTCTCACGTGTTAGATTAGAAAGGCAGCTCATCCACATTTCATTCACATACCACTTTTTTTACCCTCTGGACTCATTCGAGCTACAGTGGTGCTTGGAAGTTTGTGAATTCTTCAGGGTTGTTTTCATTTCTGCATACAAATGAGCCAAACACATGATCAAACAAATTATGATTAAACAAATTATGCTTTGTCCATTATTTATTGAGCGAGATGATCCAATATTATATATCTGTCCACATGACCATTTGCATTCAGTATCTGACCCCCTTTGGAAGCACTAACCCAAGCATTATTGTACTCCATTGCTCTGAGGGGAATAGCTTGATCTGTAGGATGCTGATGGGTTGCCTCACATGAACTACTAACTTTGCATCCTGCCATAACTTTTTCTTTTATTGGATTAAAGTCATGACTTTGACTCAGCTATGAAAACAATGCTTCTTTAACCTTTTTTGAGTTATGGTTGGGGTCATTGTCTGGCTGCATGACCCACATTCTCTTGAGATTGAGTTCACAGACAGATGTCCTGACATTTTTTTGTTCTTATAGCTCAAAATTCATTGCTTCATCAATGGCAAACCATACTGGCCCAGATGCTGCAAAACAGGCTCAAACCATATTACCACCACATATTCTCAAATGGGATAAGGTTCTTACGCTTTACTCCCATTTCTCCAGGCATAGAACTTGTCATGTTAATCAAAGAGGTTTATTTTTTGGTCTCATACGTTCACAACTTTTTTTGCAGTAATCACACAGCTAGTGGACATGTCCAGAGGAGGGACAGTGGCTATATTGGTAGAAGGATGTTAGAAATGCAGTTGCCAGGAAAAAGACGAAGA
>JAVSBU010106526.1:0-13261 GCA_033118015.1 Loricariichthys derbyi
GAAAAGTTATTAAGGGAATGTTAAAGGGTTATGTATAAGAGTGTGGGAAGAGTTTATAAAGATAAAATAATGTACTTTCTGTATAACTACTACAATAAGCATAGCGTTGCTACTTCACAGAAATTCGCTTATTACGGGTGGGTCTGGAACGGATCCCCCCGATAAGTGAGGCAACACTGTACTGAAGAAAAGCTTCAGAAAATGAGCTGCATCCATCACCAGGCAAAAGATGTCACCTGATGCTTTTGCCCACATGAAGGCGCTCTAACAACGATTATGGATGTGCCGTAACGGCATCCCATAGAATAGAAAAATGACCCGAAGTCCAGTTCTCACCTTGTGAAGTGGCAAGATGAGGAAGGCTCCTCCACCGCTGGCCTCCACGATGATGGCAACGAATCTGGGGTTGACTGCGCAAAAGGCGCTGTCCCACGTTACCCGGGACACCCTGATGTCATCGTAGCACTGGTCGTTCTTCACCGCCTGGCCGAACACATGCCGGAACTTGCTCTGCCTCACCACCCGTCTCATATCTGCAAAGAAACGGCAAGATTTGTCATAAACTGCACACTATGTCAAGTTAACATTCAGACATGCACAATTTTTTTTTATATTCTGATAGTAATAAGCCAAGCCACAGTTCCATGATCAGATCAGCTGTGTAAATCTTTATGGTTTTTATCCAGAGCGACTTACAATTAATAGTCAATCCAAGTAATTTTGGGTTAAGGGTTTTGCTCAAGGACTCAATCATGAAAGCTTAGCAGAGGTGGGATTTGAACCACTAGGCTACCACAGTGCCATAAATGAAGAACTCACAGCAGGGATCCGAACTCTGGCCGTCATGGTTTCTGGGTATTATGTGGGTTCATCACCAATTATTATACATTTATGTCATGCCTTATACAGAGCGACTTACAATTATTATAAACTTGGGCCTGACCCAACAGTGGCAGAGGTGGGATTTGAACCCTGAACCTTCTGATCCATAATTCAATACCTTAATAAACCTTAAATACAGATTTAATATGCTCTTACACTCACTATCAGTTTTTTGAAGGAATACAATTACAACCTCATCCTCTCTGCAACTAGACATTTTTAGCCTCCACCCCAAAGTTCAACAGAAAGGGACCACTGAAGACTGAATGACCAGACAGCGTGGTGACGGCCAACCACAATGCCTTAGTGACAATGACATGGTGTGCAGGACAGGTTAATCAGGTGCAGCAGCATTACTGCCTTTGTGTAAGTACCTGTTGTTAATCAACAACTCATTTTTACAGACATACAGGCTGAAGCACAATAGGCTGTCGGTTCATGCCCATGTGCAACGACATGCTAATAATCCACTGCTACATAATGACATCTGTAATGGAAACAGCTGTGGATTTCAAAGCAAGACAAGATCATGATATTATGAAAGGCGAGTGCGGTAAAACCAAAACGTCCATCTTCATATAAATCACTCTCAATCCAAACCAACCATGTTCACCACCACATCATCTGCGGCTTAGAAACAAATCAGAGATACGAAACCATGATGATAAAGTGATGCTTTCCCATGTTAACCAGAAAGATGTTTAATGTCAGAGTGGACCAGAGAGAGATCTCAAGCAGAACCTGGTTCAAACATTAGCATTAGCACATTAGCATCTGATCTAGTCTTCCATAGAGGAAAAGAAAACAGCGAAAGCAGATCCATTTTATTCAAACAAATCCCACAACCCAAACCCAGTCATGACTGTCTCATGGACCAGCTCATTTCTCTGAATTGTGAACTTTGTAAGTTCACATATGACCACTGACAGTAGTGACCATAGTGCTGCAAAGGAAGAGGGACTAATACAGGAAGTGGTTCCTGCTAGCGGGTGTGGTGGCCAATGTGACTCAGCCAGATAATGTGGACTTTGTCTGCTGATAAAACCTTCACTTGCAGTCACATGGCGACTCGCTGCCTCTGCTGCGCTCGACTAACTTTCGGGTTCACTGTGTATTGAGCGAAGATCTAAGACGTATCTGACCAGAAAAAGACTTGAACTCTCCCTAAACTGGTGTAACCTGATAGTATCTGTGATTGATTCTGCACTATTACGGGTTGGTGCACCAAAACGCTATCTGGCTTTGAGGTACTTCTTTTTAAGCAGTTTAAACACGTTTGTTGTTTCCAGCTGACTGATTGTTTGCATAGATCTTGTTGTGCAAAACCAAACTAACAATTTTATGGCTTCAGCTCCTTCGCAGCAAACAAACCAACTCAGAAAAACTCTGGGCTACAATCAGTTTATTCACTTCTGGGAGGAAAAGTGAGATGGACTACAGAAGTCTGAGAGATAGAGAGAGGAAAAACTAGCCACATGCCTCTTATACAGCCTCCTTCAATCAAATTGATGATTCATATTTCCTGGGGGATATTAACATAATTAACCTCAAACACCAAAGCTGCCAATGACTCGAACTGATTATAACCAAAAACCGTATTCTAGCTTCTCGAACCACTGTGGACCGTATTGTAAAAGCTCCCCTGTGCTCAAAGGTCACCTAAACCTCTGGCTCAGTCAGCAGATCTTGACAACATGCATGCAGTGAACGAAAAAAGTGTTGCTTCCCATTTTCATCACCCAATTTCCTCTCCAAACAAAGAGATGTCTGACAGTAACATGACAAATCCAAAAAAAAGCAGAACATGTTTAATAGTAAAAGGAACTTGATCTCATACTGGAATGTAAAGAATAGCTTTGATTCAAGACTGATAACATGACCATTTTTGGAGATAATTGACTAGTTTCAGTTCCAACTCTAGGTGGGACTAAAGAAAAAAATAATACAATTCTACTGCACGTGAGAAATCCACAAATGTGAATTTATCATGGAAATTAGAGCAAAGGAAAGAAATGTGGTTACATGCCAGAGAATTTGAGGATAACACCAAGTAGGGAGAGAAAAAGCTTTATAAAGGAACATCTCAGAGGGTGTGAACATTTGGTCCTAACACTGCATTGAGGAAATCCAAAAAGCAGCTGTAGTAAAAAAATCAATAACATAACTCTATATAATTCTGCTCAGGTGCCAAAACACACCACTGTAAAATTCCAAAAAGCAAAAAATTTGGAAAGAACTTGACCAAGTGCTTGAACGATTCTGTTTAAGGCTTTCGTTATAGAGTCAGATGCTCGTTTCAGTGTGTCCTCTTTGGAGCCTCTCCAGAGGAAGGCTTATACTCACCAAGCTAATGGTGAAACAAAGGAAGTGTCCAGGTTGTTGGCTGAGTTGCACATTAGAGAGGAAGTGTGTGGGTGGCCAGAGTGGTTTTACCCAGCCAGGAAATACCCCAAACTGCACACTACAGCTTCTCAGACCAGGATCAGTCTTAAGCCAAGACTATAAAGAGTCTGAATGATTGATCATCACTGATCAGTGAATATAAAAGCTTAATCCATGCCTTGGGAAACCAGCTTTATATGGTGCAACAAAAGCTAGCAACGTAATGTAGTGTGCAGTTTCTTATGAATGGCAATTAAACGCCTTACATGGTTACATGACTTCTACGTCAACCTACACGTTATTGATTCAGATCTTCAGTTTATACATTAGGCCAGACTTTTTTAATTTCTTGTTTAGCGGATTTCTGTAATGCAAACCTGAATACGGCGGCAGAAATAAAAATAAAATTTCACTTTAGAACTTATTTTTTTAATTTTCAATTAGCGAACATCAAGAGCCAAACCAATGTGCACTATATGGCTAAAAACATCACATCAAATCACCCCAGCATCCAAGCAGGACACCGTATCATACATTCAGAACAATATCAAAGCAAAAAATACAAATAAATGACAGCTAAAGCTACAGCAAATGTGAGAGATGAGCTAAAGCTAAGCTAAAGTGCCATACAACTCAATGTGATATGCTAATGAACCTGCTAGCGCAAAACAACTCACCAGTTCCGTCAATTTAAGAAAACTTGGCGATAGCTGGCTCCTAGAGGAGACAACCAATACTTTTAGCTTTATAACTTAAAATATAATTATAATTTCTGTGGGCATTCGATGTGGTGGCTTTGGGCATGCGCAGTTCATCTTAGTGTCTCCAATAACACAACAAAAAGTCGCTAGATTTGTTGCTAGTCGCTTTTTAAAAAATAAAGTCACTAGACGGTTCGAAAAGTTGCTAAATATAGCGACAAAGTCGCTATGCTGATCGATCTCTCCCTCCCTCCCTCCCTCCCTCTCTCCCTCTCTCCCTGTTTGTGACGACAGAGATAAAGTGCCGTTTTTAACTGATATAGGAATGCAAGATCAGTGGCAATAATAAAAAAAAAAGTCGATTTTTCCAATTTTATTTTATTTTTTCGAAAATGTCGAAGACTAACATCGACAGATCCACCAAACAAGTAATTTAAAAAAAAAGTCTGGCCTTAGGTAACAAAACGAGCAGCACGATTCATGCTTAGAACAATCAAGCTCTATTAATTAGTGGTCAACTGATACGGGTTTAATGTCCAAAGCAGATAGAGAGAGAATGATGACTAATGGCTGATATATTTTTTGCAACTGATAAAACTAATAATAATAATAATAAAAAAGAGACAAAATTGCTTAATATAAATGTATATTTATTGAAACTATAAAACAGTCTGCGTTTGTCTTGTTAAGAAATAAAACAAAGTTTTATTGCACTTAACAGCATCTTTTTTCTAGGGGAAAAACACAACGTTGTAATACTTGCAAAATAATAAACAATGTTAGAGGAGTGCACTCTAAGGGAAGCACCATCTACTGGTTTTTAATCACAGTGCCAGTTAAGAACAGCGAGTTGTAATGCTGGATTTTCCCCATTATTTTTAAATATCGGCCAACAGTGATTAACTCGAAATGGAATTAATCGATCTATTATAATTATTAATATTAACGCACAAGGGACCATAGTGAAACACACATCACAAACACTTTGAAAGGTCTGGACATTTCCTTTTACAACTTTACCCTTCATTTCAACTCACAATGTCCCTTAGTGACATATTCAGAACATCCTGGATAAAAAAAAATTGTGTGGTCCCTGTGTTTTATATCCCTCATAATTTTCCTTTAATGTGAACTGGGTCTGGGTTCTGTAGGTTCTTATAGGTAAAGATCATGTTATGAATTTTCATATTCATTTTATAACACTTGCTTTAATTAGTGTTAGTGGTATAAAGACTAGTTAAAGAGAGTAAACGGTGATATCTAATCTCTGTAGTCGATACCTAGAGTTCAGGTATCAGATGAATATCAGAGGAAAAAAATCTGGGAGTGGTGCACCTCTTAAAATCCCCTCTCATAGAGCAACATCCAGCATTAACATGCAGTTCATTTCCCAGCTATATAATCTATCATTATGATCATTTTCATAACACAACCTAGACAGTATGTTAATTATTCAATGATAATTAGAAACCATCGGAAAAACAATATGCAATGCTCTATAACAGTAATGTGATGAACACGGATCATCATACTGTGTACCATAATTCTTTATCCATTGAGCCCTCAGCATGTTTGATAATAGAATCATAATCTTACTGTACAGCACCGACCAATAGTAAAGCTTCAGTAATACAAGGCAAATAACTCTGACATAACCAGAAATTTAGCTGGCAGAAATTATACAGCACCAATAACAATATATTGCATTGCAATCCTAAAAACACACATTACTGCACTATTATTCATTACCTTCCATGAAGAACGTTGTGTAAATAACCTGTATGGTATGTAGAAATGTCGAAAAACTGACAAAGCCCACCTTTACAAGTCCTTGCAAAATCAGAATGTGTTTTGACTCTAATACTGGATTACAGGCTTAAACATGCAGCAGTCACATGATCAGGAGCAAGGTATGCTGGGATAAGATATTTGAGGTTTGGAACAGAGCCACATCAGCATTCCTGAGAGACACACCTCCAAGAGATGGAACATGAAAGAGATGCAGATGTGGAGCTTCTTTTCCAGTGCAGACATGCAGACTGAGCCGAGGTCAGGACCGATCACAAGTCGGTACATAAACTGCACTGGCAGCGAGTGACTCACCGGAGCCTGATGTTTAGAACATGTAGCAGAGCGCTCATGCCAAGAGACACAGCAGAACTTCAGCCAATATTTACCAACACACCCTCGCTGCATAGCAACATCTGAAAAAATTAACCAGTCCGATCTGACCTTTTATGTGCAAAAAACATTTGAGGAGATGCTGCTGGCTTTTCATTTAGAGAACAACGCTACTTGTGGACCTCTGTTACAAATGTCGACAGCACCCAAAAGTCAATCTTCACCCCAGTCATAAGCACATTCTGTCCAACTTGACCGTACAACTTTAATCATTCGCAGTCCAGTCTGGGATTTCTCGCAGGAAGTGTGCTGAGGTTCAGAACTCTGCTTTTCATGAAACACAAAGCAAAGCAGAATCAACCCGAGGCACTTCCTCCACGATGCTTCCCACTTTGAACAAGGTTCTTCAATTCCATTTTCCAGGCTGGAACATATGGCCCAAACCAGAGGGGTTACTGTGCTGGAAAGGAACTGTCCAAGTTTGAGACATGGGCACCAAAACTGTCGCGCAAGAATTCACCCTAAATTCTTGTACCTCACGTATATCAGCTGTGTGTGAGCTGTTTCTAAGGGTGATTTTATCAGGCAGGATTCTCCATGTTATGAAGACTATTCACTGGACGTATCAAGAGAGTGAAGCACCTGTTACACACATGGTGCATGCAAGATCTTCATTAATAATGATAAATGAAAGCCGGGGTTTAAATCACAGGCTGCATGACTTCAGACAAAGCTGGACGGAAAACACCTGGGTTTGAAGCTGCTTACGCAAAGTTAGGTCTGAAAAACGAAACCCCCCCAGTGCTATTTAACCACATATTCCTGTCATAACCACAGACTACAAGGCCAGGCTTTGTAGGCTGCTCCATACACAAAAGAATTTTAGGCAGCCAGGCTCTGAATGGGACAAAAATAGCTTTTTATAGCAGAGACGAGGCACGGTGTAGAATCTGTGCCAAGCCCGACTGTACCTGACCTATAAATGAGCGCCGTCTAATCACAGCCCAGTTATTTGAAATGTGTGTAAAATGTATATTTTCCCCATACTTGGTCCTTAAAAGGCTTTTTCTTATCTATTTCTGCCTCACCACCTTCGATTTAGGCTGCTTTAACAGGAATTAAAAAACATTGTTTTTCAGCATTGTGTGAAATCAAATCACCGTCACGAGATCTGTAATTACAGCTCATTTGCGGTGACAATAAAAAATTTACTGCATGTCATTCTAAAAGAGAAACAGTTTTGGCTGAGAATTTATTTCCCCATTATTATACACATATAATTAATGAGAATTATGATGACCACTATGTCACAACATGTTGCACAGTTTGTGTTAGTCATCCTCTAATCCTTCATCAGCACTCACAGGATGCTGGTGGCTGGACATTTTTGGTTGGTGGACTATATCAGTCCAGTAGTGACACAGATGTTTAAATATTCCAACACGCCACCACATCAGTGTCACTGCAGATCTATTACCCTAATAGTACCTGATAGGTGCTGGTTCTA
This sequence comes from Loricariichthys derbyi, assembly GCA_033118015.1. Classification (NCBI taxonomy): domain Eukaryota; kingdom Metazoa; phylum Chordata; class Actinopteri; order Siluriformes; family Loricariidae; genus Loricariichthys; species Loricariichthys derbyi. The sequence continues at coordinate 7,594 of JAVSBU010106526.1, forward strand.
ACCATTACAGAACAATAACGGGAACTAAAAGTATGTACAGAAACAGCCTACAGTCTGCTGATATAATGGACATTGAGTACAGAAACAAGGAGTGACCATAATATTCTGATATGACTGTTATATATATATATATATAAACACTTTTTATATGAGCACTAACATTACCAGTGTAAGTGGTCTGTAAATGGAGATATTTAAACGTGGATTCACTGGCTAAATGGACGTCAGTTCAAATCTAGAGACTTAAGACTTTTCTCATTATGAGCGCAGCCGTATCCACTTTCGGTTCCTCTACTGTCTCCTCTGCACAAACCGTCTCCGTTCAGACTCATGAGTTATGACTTGTGTGTTTTTTAGATTTTGTTCTAGTCCATTTCCACTACAAAAAGTATTATATTTTAAAAACCTTAAAAGATCAGTGGCTTATATAAATGTTTGATCTAATCATATTTTATGTTATTAGCTTATTAACTTATTTTATAGTAAAACAAAGACTACAAAAAAGTCTGGCTGCAACCCCATACCATTGTGAATTATTTATTGGCATACTTCAATGCCAAGCTATTTTTTTATTTTACTATAAGTCACTGTAATAAATATATAACCAGCCCTGAAATCACATTAAACAATATAAAACAGTAGAGCACCACATTCACTCCCTTCCCCTAACCAATTATCCAACATGGGAAAAAATAACTGGCAGCATAAGGAGGGAACCAACTCCAGACAGGGCACAAGTCAAGTGAAAGAAACACACAGACACTGAGACACACTTGAGAGATGACCTAATACTGACCTAACACTTCTTTTTAAAGAAACCCACATGGGAGACATGCAAACTCCACGCCACGATTCAAACCCAGGTACCTGTGAGGCGACAACACTGACCAATGGATCATCATACTGCAACTCTACAATATTGAAATCCGAAGGTCATCTATCTTCTTCTTATTATTATTCAGCCTTATTGACTTAACATTACAGCCAAATTCAGATGGCCGTAACTCTGAGAATTTTTGAGCTAGAAACATCAAATTTGGCATGCATCAACCGTGGGGCATGCTGACCTGGCACTTGAAGTCGCGGCGTGATCGGGCACTCCGGTCACGTTTGACCACGCCCACAATATCCGTCCATAGGAAAAGCATTGAGCACAATGTTATTTGGCCGTTTTTTTGACGCTCAGTTTCGCCTGCAGTTTTCGAGATATTGACACGGGACAAACACTGAAATGTGCAGAATTCAAGGGAGCCGGTTGCTTGTACACAGCTAAGAATTCGCATGTCGCATTCGCAATCTATGCGTGAAAACGTGAGAAAAATTTCCCATTGACTTAACATTACGGCCAAATTCAGATGGCCGTAACTCTGACAATTTTTGAGCTAGAAACATCAAATTCAGCAGGCATGGACCGTGGGGCACCCTGACCCAGCACTTGAAGTCACAGCGTGATTGGGCACTCCGGTCACGTTTTACCACGCCCACAATTTCCGCCCATAGGAAAAGCATTGAGCACACGTTGTCAATACTCACCCCGCAGTTTGAAATATTGACACAGGACAAACACCAAAAGGTGCAGAATTCTCGGGAGATGGTTGCTTGTCCACAGCTAAGAAATCTAATGTCGCATTCGCGAGAAAAATTTCCCATTGACTTAACATTACGGCCAACTTCCGATGGCCGTAACTATGACAATTTTTGAGCTAGACACATGAAATTCAGCATGCATGGACCGTGGGGCACCCTGACCCAGCACTTAAAGTCATGGTCGGGCACTCCGGTCACTTTTTACCATGCCCACAGTAAACCCATTGAGCACAATGTTATTTGGCTGTTTTTTGACGCTTAATTTCGCCCGCAGTTTTCAAGATATCGACATGGGACAAACACCGAAACGTGCAGAATTCTCGGGCCACGGTTGCTTGTACACAGCTAAAAATTTGCACATCGCATTCGTGCACTATGTGCAAAAACGCGAGAAAAATTTCCCATTGACTTAACATTACGGCCGACTTCCTACAGCCGCAACTCTGACACTTGAGCTAGAAACATGAAAATTGCACTTGCATCGTGGCAATCACACTCATTTTCTGCAGGAAATGCACCTCTCTAGTTACAAAAACTTACTTTTTTTCTGCTTAAGCCTGTAGCCTCTCGCCCAATTCACCCCTTCCTCAGACGGCTGTAAAGCTCAACCCAGCCACAAGGAAACACCAGTACGATAAACAAGGTCATGGCTGTGGCCTGCTACAGAACATCCAGTGCCAACTGAGTTCTAAAAATTAGTGCTGCAAGTAAAATTATGGCTTATTCAGGATATGAAATCACAGACTATGAAAAATAAGAAAATATTATTAAAAATACCTCTAAATACCTATAAACTGTCAGAGAATCAATCACCTCCTTGTGCTCTATTGGAGGTTACTGGTTTGGTGAGAATCTCCAAATCAAAAAGTTTATGACCTTCCCATATCTTGCGTTGCTCTAGATATGAGCTCACAGAACATGAACAGAACATTAAATTCCAGACTTCGACATAAATTCCAATTAATTGTTTTATGAAGGAAGTTTCAAAAGAATCAATAGAGGAAGTGTCTCAAACTATCAAAGCTATTTAAATACGTCCTTGACAGTTTGCAAAACATCAGCATGGATGAAAGTAAATACAAAAGGCTGTCAATATGAGGAAGAAATCGAGCAGCGCTTCTGATATGGACCAAAACTGGAGCACAAATATAAACCCCAAGTACTGTTTAACAAGGTTGGATATCACCAAAGACACCACCCTTCCCAAATCTCACAGCACCTGATTGGCTCTTGGGGATTGATCAACAAAGGAAAGCTCCCAGGTTCTATGAAACTCAATCAGCACAAGTCCTCAGAATGCTTCATACATCCAACATCATTATTGGTCATGGTTCCTAAGAACCCCAGCAATTCAAGGTGATCTATTTATTTTCCATCATCACTGTTTTGTGACCAAATCTGAAGAATATTCTCACACCATAGAGCTGCTAAGCTTAACAAGGCCACGACAGAACCGAGATTAACTCACTACTTGATCTAACACAAACCAAAAAAAAATCATATCCCTCAAACTGGTATTAAATCATGAGTGAGTGGATCTGATCTCTGATTCCAGGCCAATGTTGGTTTTGGGGCTGACACAAACAGACAGCTCAGTGTGAATTTGGCCAAGGTATGAAGCTTTAGAATTAACCTAGATATCCAATCAGGTGTCATATGGCATGGAAAAATGTTACACATCCGCATTACAGAACTGGATCCCCAGTGTGAGATTTTTTTTAGTACTTTTATTACTTTGTTAAATGGTGCTAACCCTTCCTGTTCCTGAATATAAAACGGCAACCCACATTCCTATTGTTTTTTTGCATTTGGTAAATGTCATTGAGGTAACTGGGAATAACATGAGTACAACGCGGTTTTGAATAAAAATTTGCTAAAGGCAAAGCAGGGACTTACAGTTGACCAGACAGCTCACGCTGGCATAGATTTATCCCAAACAAGAGTTGAGACTCCTGGACCCTGGTTTAACCTTCTGCTTCATGTCCACAAGAAAGTGCCAAGTTCCAATTTATTTAAAATTCAACCAACTTTCTTTGCTCCGGGTAAAGAAAAAGATATTGTCTCCATAAGCTGTATGTGGCATGTGTGGTGATCTCATCGTGTCCTAACTTTAGCCGTACACAAAGGAGGCTTTGTATAAACTGTAGAGCATCACTGACCTGCAGGGATGTGGGGAATCACTAAAGCATGAGTGTTGATAGCGTGCTTTTACCACGATCCAAAAAGAGATCCGTGACCACTTTCATCTGGTAAGTTCAACCAAAAATGCTAATACGAACAGCAAAGGGGCAAAACCACCACATTTCCGTTAGCCGTTTGCCATTTCTTTTGCGGCGCGAGCCCTTATTGGAATTTAGGGGTAATCTAGGGTCAGGCTCAAAACCAAGATGAGTGAGTTTGTGATGCTGCACTCAAATTGTTGGGCACTGAACCCCCAACCTTCTGGCCAACAGTCCAGCACCTTAAACAATGAGCCACTACTGCACATTATGGACTTTTCTACTTTACAAGACTTCATTTGTAAAGCAGTTTCGCAATATATTATTAAAAGTGTTACATAACTACAATGTGGTCAGTTCAGATTCATTCAGCTTGACAAAGTTGAGAGATAACACCTTTATTCCTAGTATCATCCAGATCATGTTATTAAACCTACTTTGCACCGGCACGTCACTGAATAACTTAAGTATCATGATTCATACTGCAGATGCTGATTATTATGATACTGTATAGTTGCCATATTGCCCATCCCTAATACTGAGGATGCAAAACTTGTGCTTGAAGAACTTCACAAGGTACTTCATAGACGGGTTCTCTTTCCTATTGTAAATAGATTCTGAAGCCATCGCTGGTCAGCATGTGTTGGGTTTTTTGCAAAGCTATAAAAACTCAGTGCATTGTTCTGCTCTGACATAAGTCAGACAGAATGAGAGAGAGAGAGAGAGAGAGAAGCTGCAGAGGTTCTTGCAAAAACCCAGAACGCCTTCCTTAATTTCACTTTGGGCTCGGAGTTTTACCACCATACATGGTTATGTTCATGCAGCCAAAGCACATTTTCCTTACACTTGTTCCACAACACTCAAACCACTACGAAATCTATAACACTTGACTGTCAACATGGGAGTCTACTGTTTATTGGTTCCTCATAACTGATGGTGCCAACTGGAAAAAAACATGATACGGAAAAACGGCAAGCAACAACGCTATCGTCAATAAGTTACAGCATCTGCAGATGCAAATTTAAAGTCAGCTGTAGTAAATATAATTCTGCTACCAAACAGCTGTTTCACAAAATAACAAATGTGAATCAAAGAAGCGAATAAGGACAATCTTTCCATGGACCTAACATTGTAAAAGTGTTAGTATATGCAAACCTGCACTTACTGTCTCACATACAAACACTGAGTGTGAGTGGAGTGAGATTACTGTCTTTTATGTGACAGCACAATGTATTTCTTGTTTTTTCTACAATCTGACCAGGGAACTGAAACATTTTTCTAAAGTCACAGGCTTCTCCATGAGCGGTTTTGCAAGAACGGGCCACTCTACCTTAAAACCGCAAATCACTTATCACAAAATACTTCTAATCAAAGGCCCATTGGTTTACGATGCCATCATTCTGAGCCAAAATGACGAATGCGTGGCTTATTTCTCATGGTTTGGACTCCAAACCATCCAATAGCCACCTGTTGGTATGTCAAGTTTAGCTTAGAATGCCTGCTATTGGCTGGATAAGGTGTCAATCAATTCTGGGACTTCCAATCGAAGATGTGAACTGTTTTGTAAGTACATCCCCCAACCAGCATCATCACTCAGAACACACACCATAGGTCAGTTAAAACCGTAAGGAAAGAAAACACGGTGTTTTAGCCAATTATCTGTAAGAAATTTAAATAAGGACATCCTTAGCTGCAATCACGTACAAAACCTACGTGAAACCGATTCTAATACAATGCTTCAACACATTGAAGGAAATAAGAAAATTATTTCCTTATTTCCTTCAACACATTGAAGGAAATAAGAAAATTAAAACTGAAATTAAATGAAATAATTGAGAAAAAAACACAGTTTCTGGTGCATA
>JAVSBU010106730.1:0-13256 GCA_033118015.1 Loricariichthys derbyi
CAACAATAATAATAATAATAATAATAATAATAATAATAATAATAATAATAATAATAATAATAATAATAATAATAATAGTGGTTTGTACTAAAAACAGTACCAGGTCCTTGGAGTAACAGAATTCTGGGTAGCATTTTAGTCGGTTATGTGGCTGTAATTCACGTGAAGACCAACAGATGGCGCCCTACTGTTACAGAGCTTCGTTTGAGGACGAGAAGAAGAATCTGACAGCAGGGCGCCTTCTTATCTAAAGTTTAGAAGAAATAACATAAAGTCATTTAAACTGGGTCATGTTTGCCGTTTATATTTGTGTAGCTGAATAAAGTTCGGGGGAGGAGAATGCAGACATCTGTGCGGTGTTTAGTGGAGTACTGGGCGGATTTTGGAGACTTGCTTTCTGCACTAATAATCCGGGATGGAGCGGAATGTTACTTATCGTGCGGCACCGGGCACGTGATCATCTGTAGCACCGAGCAGAGGAGAGTTAAGGTTCATCATTACATCATTATATACATCTCATACAACGGGTCTTAGGCCCGGCATGAAAAGCGACTTGAGGGTTCGGTTCGGTTGGGTTGTAGTTCTACACCTATAGACTGTAGTCTGTCTGTTGATCTGATGTGTTTGTGTTCTTTATGCTGTTCTGTGGTGGTCAGGGCCCAAAGATCATCATCAGGTTCTCTGCAGGTTTTGGATGATTCTCTGATTCTCAGCACTGACACAGATGTGCTGATAAATGTTGTGATTCGATATAGCAGTGCTGCTGGAGTTTTTAAGAGTCACTGCTAGTCTGCAAATATTCCTACAACCAAAATATATCCAGCCTCAGCATCCTGTGAGCACTGAGGGAGCGTTAGAGGATGGATAACACAAACTGTGCAGCAACAGATGAGCTCCTCTGTTTAACTTTATATCTACAGGCTGGAGCAGTAAGGTGGACGCGTCTAATAAAGGGGACGGTGAGGGAACAGTCTTTAAAAACTCCAGCAGCACTGCTGTGTTTGATCCAGTTGTACCAGCGGAGCACATGCTAACAGCACCAGAACATCAGTGTTACTGCGGTGCTGAGAATCATCCACCACCCTATAGCACCTGATCTGTGGGGGGTCCTGAGTGTTAGATAATAGAATAAAGGGGACTAACTAAGTACATGGAGAAACAAGCAGGTGTAGCTAATAAAGGGACTGGTGAGTTTATACTGGTTTTTGCTGGGTGTTCTATTAAAGAGAGGCAAAAAGTCTAGTTTTCAGTTTACAAAGAAGTGTAAGTACACATTTAAGTGAGTGTAATAATTAATTGTTGATTATTAAATCTAATAGGAAGCCTGTTCTGTTTGCAGAGTCTCTTGCAGTTTGATTCTCCAGTAATGTCCTTAAGTCTAAGTGATGGACAGGAACAGCTCTATGTCCTCTGTGAGAATAAACAGCTTTATTGCACTGCCATCTCCAGGTAATAATGGGGAACTGTAACCAGATTTGGAAAATAAAAATAATTATTATATAAATGGCATTTTGTGGCTTAATTTGTTCAAGAAGCTCAAATGCTGTCCTTTTACTTTCTGCTAATGACATCACCAGTTGAGTATTTACCAGACTAATTTGGTGAAACAGATTGTTCCTATTCTCTAATCCTCTCCACGCCTCTGTTTTATGCTGTGAGAGTATGGGATATTAACAGACAACACTAACTTCTTTATGTTTAATCTGTTATCATGTTCTACTTTGGACATGGAATGTTTATTTATAGTCTGGACCTACTTGTCTGTTGCTTTTAACCATTTCAATCATTTTCTCACACATTTGGTGATAAACTGGAGATCCTCTGCCCATCTCTGCTCCTCAAACACTCAGCCTTTACTGGATTCTGCTTTTGGACCAAATCATGATCATAATCGTTTGTTTGAAATCATATCACATCATTATTTATGAAATATCTCTGGTTCATACTGTATACGATGAAATAAAAGTCAAAATAAATGTAAGAAACACCATTGTTTAATTAATATTTTTTATTTTCCATAACGTTCAACTTTTTTAAAATTTGGTGTTGTAAGTGCAATACAGATGTTATTGTTAAATTTTGTATCACCAATACTCAGTGCTCTGATACTGAAATTGTATAGAAAATGGAATTAGTGAAGTTTGTATCATTATAAATGGAAAAACCTTAACTTTTTTATTAGATAAAATTAATTGTCTGACATTTACAAAAATGACCAAATTCAAAATAGATTTAATGTCTTTTTTAATTTTCTTTCATAGGGAAAAATAGTTATGAAAACATTTCCAGCTGATGATACCCACAATACTAAAGTGTGGAATGAGGTTAATATGTCCCAAAATCTGATCATCGTTATATTATACAGTCTTACAGTTACAGCGTTTAGGAGACGCCTTCGTTCTCACAAAAGTTCTTTGTATTCAGCGTTACCTCATATGAGTATGAATAGTCTGTAACAGGAGAAAATCATCCAACTAAACCTCTGTTAGTGACTGACATAAGAAAAACAACTAACCCAGTAATGAAGAGCGATGAATGGACAGGAATGGATGTGTGTAAGGGACGTCCCAGTCCTAAGTGCTGAGTGGAAGAAGTGGTAGTTCTGGTTAAACATGCTGGGATCTAGAAGGGTACAAACTAAGTGGAGTTTGATTAAAGCCTTCAGGTTTTAACTTTGTAAGCAGCTACAGTACTCTGTTCCACTGAACTTTATCCCAGTCCTTGTGAGCTTTAACATATCTTAGCCTTAATACCACCCTGTTCCCCTTCTAAAAAAGTCTTTGCTGCTTCATGTAGGACTGTAGAAGGATCAGCTTGGCATCTTGATGAAGCTGCTGAGGTGTTATGGGAGTGTTGAGGATGGCCACACTACACACTTACCACTTTCAGTTTATAAATACTGAATATAAATATCCTGTATTTACTGGTTGTATTTTGTCTGAGAATCTAATCTAATGATGGCTTAAGAATTTTGCACAGTACTGTATTTTCCAATATGTTTTAAAATTGGTGCATTTAAAGATCCATAAATGTTTCAGATTCAGGTCTATTCTCTGCAAAAGTACTTTTCATTTAGAAAATTGCCAAAACCTGTTATCTGACCAGGATAAACATTTTCATAAGAATGTAAATGACAAAGGTTGAGTGAATTTTGTGTCTGTTTTTTTTCCATTTCCTCCTCAGCTCCTCCTCCATCTCGTTAGATGTTTGTGATGAACCAGCCGTGTCCAGTGTATCCAGTGACTCCATTATCATCGAAGATGGAAGTGTTTGTTCTTTTATCGTAGCAGAAGGCATTCTGGTCACTTCCAGTCTGCAGGAGGATTTGTATAGTTTTGACCTATATAAGACTGGAAGATGTTCAACCAAACCCTCAGCATTTCAGAAGCTTGCAGGCTTCCAGATCCAGGCTGTGGCTCAGAATTCACTGGATGCAAACAACACCGACAGGAAGCTCACAGCTCCACCACTAACCTGCATTTATCCCAACTCCTCACCCAAAAAACATACAAATAAACACCACCCCATTCTTAGTCCTCTGCTTTTCAGGCTCTTATTTGGAGTCGATGCTGCTCTCGTTCACTCTCCAGTTATTTTTTGTGGTTTACCTGATGGTCGGCTCGTTTTTTTCCCTCTACTCCTCCCTGTACTAACCGGCTCAAGAGGAGAGCAAAGGCCACCAGTCAGGATGATCTACAGTCTGGAGCAGCCAATAGTTTACATTGGAACATCTGTTGTTAGAGAGCAAGGTCCAGAATGTCTGGTTGTGATTGGTCAGAAGGGGAAAGTCCTGATGGTCAAGGCCAGTGACGCGAGTGCTGATGGAAAGGCAGCAGATTACAGTTGAGTTTATTTTATAGTTGCTGTTGGGTGGAGCTGTGATACGACAGATTTAGGATGATAAATTACGTCATAATATGGGATGTAATATTACAATACAGTCAAAGCTTGGTATCCAAATGGACCTCAGTACTCTAAATGGATTAGATTCATGTTTTAGGAGGTCTTTTCTATATCTTTATATAATCCCTGGCTTAAAATCATTTGTAAATCACAGATGTGATGCCACGATGTGAATAGTTTTTCTTTAATAGCAGAACATACTCACTTTGGGAAACATACCTCAATCAATCTAAGTCTTTTAATTAAAGGCATTTTCCAGGTGAGCTAGAGGAAAAAATGAAATAATTTAATCTGGAAAATCTCATTATTGAAATGAAAAACAATATTCTACATCAAACTGGATCCAAATAGTCTAGTCGCCAACACAGGGCACAAGGCTGGAACAATCCTATACAGGTGGGCCATCCGTTGTAGAGCATGTCCACTAATGTACACACTCACTCATTAGGGGCACTTGGGGAACACCAATTAACCTAACACACATCTTTGGAATGTGGGAGGGAACACAGGGAGAACATGCAAACCTACATTGGTGAAGCCCAGGGTTGGGATTGAACACTAACCACCGTGCTACCTAATGTAAATTTTTGTTTGATGATTCAGTAAAAGTCTTCCTCCGCTTGTTTAAAAAAATACTAATTGATTTTAATAAATGTAACTATATTTAATTTGATCGAGGTTCATTTGCTACAAAGTAAAAATGTTGGATAAAAAGCCTCCTTGTTTTGGTAATGTAATTTGTGCCTTTAAGTGCATGAGTACTCTGTCTGCACGCATCTGTCTGAAAACGTCTGTCTGCACGCATCTGTCTGCACGCGTCTCTGTGCACGAGACTGTTTCCTTCTATAAGGACAGCAGTGTTAATAACAAGAGTAAAATCTCTGAGGTTCTTCACTAATTTATTTTTAAATGAATCACTATAATCATAAATGAAGTTTAAGGAATTCCATCTATATCAGTTATATTAGACCCACACTCAGTGCAGATTTAGATTCCTCAGGTCTCGTTTCTGTTCACCATTCATTATAGAGGCTGAGTGGTTTGGATAGTGAGGAGGGAGAATGAAATACTTTATGGTAGGAAATCCAGTACCAAGAGCTTGGATACCTGGTTTGACTGTATTGTGTGTAATATCAGGAATTCTGTAGCATTCACTTGTTTCTCCAATTAGTTGTCTGTGTCACTATCTCATTATTTAGCTAAAATACCTATAAGTATTATTATATGATATTTTTGTCATATTGCCTGTGTTGCTGTTTTGAATGTGCTTTTCCTATATTAACAGATCGGTCCTGTATTTAGTGATGATAAAGCGTTACGATGGTTTTGTGTTAAAGGTTTCATTGAGCACCATGTACAGGGACCTGTGGTGTGTGCCTGTGCTGATGGTGAACATCTGTACTATAGTACATCCACCAGCCTGTTCTCACTGTCCCTGAGCAAAATCTTGGAATCCTCATCATCATCCTTTGCAGTTCCATCAGTGAGTGGTATGGGAGACGGACCTGCTCTTTCTCCTGCTGTCTGTCTGAATGTACGCCGAGTAATCGCACTAGCTGAGCCGTCCATCGGTCCTGGAGGTGCAGTTATTGATTCTAAACTCCATCCATATTTAAATCGTAGTGGGACAATAAATAAGTGAACGTAGAGTAACATGGAGGCACCCCTGGTCTGCACCGCATGTCACACAGACCCACTGGATCTCTGATTCTGGTGATTCAGCGCTGAGTCAGTGCTCTGCCACCGAGTTGGGTTCGTATCCCACCTCAGGTGAGAATTTAGTTGGGTTTCTGAAGTGTGTTCCTGTCTTTGTGAGTCATGGTTAGACTGAGATCTTTCTCTATGACCTTCTGTATATGGGCACGAGGTACCAAGACCTCAACCATGACCAAGCTGTAAGTCACCAACTACCTGGGGCTCGACTCGTACTCTGTGTGCACGTGGTTCCAACCTCCCCAGAGGCTCCTGAGTCTCAGTGCTCCATGGAGTACCTGTTGGATCTGTGTGAGGAGCAGTGCAGACCACGGGTGCCCCAACGAAAAAATATTCTTACCTACAAAAGGGGGCATTTGGTAAAGAGACTTGAAAAGCTTAATTATCTGATCTTAGTGTGTGTGGTGTGAATTGCAGGTGTAGTGAAGCTACTGGCCGTGTCTCTTAGTGGAAAATTGCTTCAGGTGTCTCTCCCTCAGGAATCAGACAAAGCAAGTGTACCTCAGCTAACTTCATCTCAAGCTAGCCAGAAGGTGAAAGACCTCTTGGCTGGCATTGGAAACGTCTGGGAAAGGTTAGACTGCAAAAATGTCTTCTGCAAAAGATTTAATGTTGTGACAATTTAAGTAAATGTTTCATCTGTTGCAGAGCGAAGACGCTGAAAGAACAGCTACAGTTGAAAAATAATATTCTCAAACAATTAAACCAAGTCCTCAACATCTGCTACCTGCTTTTAAACCATCAGAAGAACGATGAAGACGTTTGTAACAGAAGGCCACCAATCAGCTGCAGCGGAGTCACTAAATGGACCACTTTGCTTCAGAAAGACTCTCTAATTCTGACTTGTATATTGGAAAACCAAAGTGATTGTGTTCTGGATGAAGGATGGACGCTGTGCATTCAGGCGCAGTCAGTCCATTGTCTCAGAGCAGGGGCTGCTTCCTCAACTTACTCATTTGTATTGAAGAAGTTAGACTGTGGTCAAAAAGTGGAAGTGGATGTACCTCTGGAGATTGATGATGATATATTTCTCCCAGTCCAGATCCGCTGCACTCTTATCTTCTCTCTACAAAACTTATTTAACACCATGGATTCCACACATCTAGCTCAGCTTCTCAATGACACAAAATGCATCACCCTTTCTCTGAACACGTTAACTGTGGACTGGTTAGATGCTTTAAGGACAGGAGAGCCAGTCTCACATGGGGGGAAGTTTACCAAGCACATGAGCACTTGGGAAGCCACACAGCAGTTCCTGAGCTCTAGACAGATTCAAACAGAAGAGAAGCATGTACCAAAAGCTGCTCCATATACAGTAGCAATCCACATCTCCTCAGAGCTTCTGAGGAACAGTCTCAACATCCTTGGCTGTAGCACTGCAGTGCTGTGTGTCTCTGCACTCAGGTGGCTGCTGAGTGGAACATCTCAAACCGACGAACCAAAATTAGCACAGAGTCCAGTGGTGTGTGCTTATGGTCCAGACGGACAAACACTCAGATTGTTTGCCAAAGAGGTATGGTTATAGGTAATGATTAGCTAGTTAGTTAGTTAGTTTCATGGTTTTAATTATATTTATTTTGATTATAGTTAACAGGATTGTTTTACTGTTGATTTGCATGTTTTTTCATATCTTAGTTATTCAAGCGTTGTAACCTTGGAAAGCTGATATAATTAACCACTGATAATTATGTTAACACCATATTAAACTAATAAATAATTTAAATAACTCAGTATAACCATCCCACTGTAAATCCATAAATACAGGGCACAAAATAAACTCAAGTACAAATAAATTTAATACATTGGTACAGAACTGAAAGATGAAAATTCAGCAAATATTATTTTTGGAGCATGCTATAATAAAAATCAGGTTAAATTCCTCTCATTGTGATTTTCCAAAATAATCACTAGAAACATAAATACAGTACTGTGCAAAAGTCTTAGGTCGCCTTTAGATCAGTTTAGTTATGATATGCACAAATTATAAACTTATATGGATTAGTCATAATACTGTTTTCCATTGATCTTCATGACAATCTTTGTGAGATTTAGCACATCGTAGCCTTTTCATCCTGTCCCCCTTCCAAAAAATCGTTCTTGATCAAGCTTCTTTGACTATAGAAGGGTCAACTTGACATTCTGATTAAATTAAATTAAAGTGTACATAAAGGTCACATTAAATATCTCCCACTGTAGATTATTGAATCTGGTTGTTGTTGTTTTTTTCAGGTTTTCTTTGTAGTTTTTAATACTGCCTACAAATTCTCTTTATTTTCTGATTGTATTCTATTAAAGAGACAGAAATAATTATACCTGGTCATTATAGCATTGTTTAAACAGTATATCTAATCTAATGGTGGTCTGATGTCTGTTGGTGTCTCCAGGTTATGCTGAGTGACGTCAGTGCTGAAGGACCTCTGTCTGTAATAGAGGTTCAGGTGGAAAGTGTTTCCATGGCAGCGGTTTGTGGATTACATCATGCTGTGCTGCGCCGTGTGCAGGTATTACTATAAATATCCCCCTTAAAGCAGACCTGCTGCAGCACGTTTGACCGGGTGAATAATCGTTCCTTAGGTCCTGATCAGAGACGCTGCTGTGCAAAGTCAGAGTTCTGCTCAGCTGAAAGGGCAGAGCTTATGTGATGCTGTTCGACACCTAGAGGTAAAACATCTCAGAATTCCAGGTCCAGTACATGTTAAACAGCCAGAGCTTTTAAGAAAGCAAAGCATACTCATATGTGTTTTACATGTTATCAGTCACTTTATAAAGACCTCCAGAATTTTCGGGACCAAGCTGCTTCTGATGGATCGATGACATCGAGGAGGACGTCCAGCTCTCTGTTTCACCTCTACTTACGACTTAGAGAAAAGCCGCTGGTCATTCTGTGAATGCTCACGGTGTAATATTATGTACATTATATGTGTAATAGGTTTAGTAGTCATGTAGAATTTAGAGTGGAATTCATAATAATAATTTGTGCTGTTAATCAAACCAATATAAGGAGATAATTAAAGATAATTAAACGTATGGTGGTTAGTCAGTGAAAGGTCTTTTTATTTTAATTGTGTGATGTAACTTAGTCAGTATGAAATCAGCTTCACTGTTCATCTGTCATATGCCCATTTCCAAAGGTCCAGTCCAGGGGCGTTTTTAGGATTTGATGAGTTTGGGTCCTTATCCCAGACACACATAGGGGGTTCAGGGATGTCCCTGCTCATTTTTTCTTTTTTAATACTTGTTTGATTCACATTCTCATGTAAGTTTAATGTATATTTATTTACATTTGCTGTTTAAGTTATGCTTTGCCATCTCTCCTCTTTAATGTGGAGTGAATGAGCTCCTTTAAGTGATCTGAGAGTCGACTCCATGCTCCTCTTCTGAGAAGATCTGCTGTAATCTCCACAAACCCTAACATGAAACTCAGTAACGAAAAGGAAACTTTTCATTGGTTTAGTTTTTAGAATAATAATATTCTAAACATTTCACTAAAGTGTAATGTGTGGAGTTTCTTGAAATTGTCCTGAAGGTTTATTAGCTGAGCCGTTTGCATTACTATAACGATTATTGACTGCATATGTTAATTAATCCAGAGTAAACAGTTTTTCCCTAAGCTGGTAATAGCGTCCTCTTTTGGCCATAAGCTGTTCATGTGTTCCTTGTTCCATGACGGCTCCATCTTCCATGTAGATGATATGATCTGCTCTCTCTATCGTCTGCAGTCGATGAGCCACCACCAGGACGGTCTGACCTTCTGAACCAGAAAGAGCTTTCTGAACCTACGCAAAGATAAACAAATAGCACCGGTTATTGTGTGTCTGAGCAGCAAATACAGTAGATATTTAGTACTAATAAAGACTATTTCTGTTCCATAAATGGTGTAACAAGGAGCTATCACTTCATAATTAAAACATAAAATTAATTATGATTTATTCTATCTCAATCAGGCCTGAGTTTAGTAATTTAGCACAACCTTTATCCAGACTTGAATGCCAAACAATTGTGGGTTAAGGATTTTGCTCAAGGACCAACAGGACCAAAACGTCTGAGGGGATGAAAGCCAGTTGGAGTATCACACTCAGTAACCCATAACTAGTCCTGTGCTGGACTGCCATCTTATCCTGAGGACCCCTGAACCCTCTGTGCTGAAGCCCCTTCAACCCTGACCAACAGTTAGTTTAAAATGTCAAAAAAAAAACAAAAAAAAAATGATAATCATGTTTGGTGAGGATAAAGAGCAACATTTCCATGATTTGTGCAGTGAGCCTGCACGTACCGCACGTTGTGTGTTGAAGTCCAGGCAGCTGGTGGCTTCATCAAAGATGAGGACTTTTGGATACTTAATCAAAGCTCTAGCTATTGCAATACACTGCTTTTGTCCTGCAGACAGCTGTCCACCATGCTCTCCAACATCTGGAGCACAGTGATAACCAGAGCAATTAATATGAAAAAGCAACTGAGGAAAAGAAGTGAAATAAACACAGTGACCAACTTTAATGTACCTGTGTCATAGCCTTGGTCCAGGTTACAAATAAAATCGTGGGCATTGGCCTTTTTTGCTGCTTCCTCCACCTTTTCCATGGTGTAGTCATGTAGACCATATGCTATGTTGTGCTTTATAGAGCCTGAGAGTAGCACTGGATTCTGGGACACGGCCGCCATCTACAGCAAAAGAAATCATTCTCGTTAGCAATCTCACATAGCACTAATTAGGATATCAGCAAAAATGAGACTTGGATATCAGTAACTTGGTACTCCTCACCAGGGTACCACCACCCATGCTGAACACCCTCTGAGCCAAACAACATTATCTTGGTCTCCTCAGGTCACATGTTATGGTTCCAGTAATTCATGTTCTTGGGCTGCTTGTCCTCACCAAACTGTTTGTGAGATTTCTGGTGCATCAGATTCAGAAGAGGTTTCCTTCTGGAATGTTGGCCATGGAGACGGAGTTGATGCAGTGTATGAAGTATGGTCTGATCTCTCACAAGCTGACCTCCCACTTCTTCAACCTCTGCTGTAACGCTGGCAGCACTTGTGATCTATTTTTTAACCTAATCTCTGGATATTACTCTGAACACATAAACTAAACTTCTTTGATCGACCCTTCACTGTGGGGGTGGTTGGGGGGGGGGGGGTAGTACTCATTTATGTTGACAGTTATTTGGCTGTGTGTGGTATTTGGTGTCATGATGTTTACCTGACTGCACAGGTACTTGTGTCGGTATTGATAAAGTGGTGCACCATCCAATAACACCTCGCCATCTTGAGGCTCATAGAATCTCTGCAGCAGGTTGACACAGGAAGTCTTCCCTCCACCAGAAGGTCCCACCAGTGCTGTCATCTTCCCAGGTCTAATGTCCAGACTCACACACTGACAACAAATACATAGAAAGATATATTTCATAAAGTACAGTGCCACGGCAAATCCTTACAGAACCTTAAACTCATGTACGTTTCACTCTTGATACTCATCTGTGCTCGATTTGGGACGATTTGGGACGATTCCACACGGAGTGGCAGTGATAAGGACATGCTCCTGTATAGTATTAAATGTGTAAGGAACACTTCACTATGATATATACCTTATATATAAAACTCCTCAATTCATGATAAATTTAACTTATGATGTACAGGGAGTTCCTGTATAATATTGTTTATAATGTGCTTAGATGTTTTTCTTTTCTATCTGAGCCAGAGCTTTAGGCTGGTAAAACTGTCAAGTATCTGTTTATGAAGCTTATAAATAGAGTTGAAACTGTACTCATGGAGCAGAACTGGGAATGTGCCAGGGTTATACTGGAGAGAACCTCCACCCATCTGCATCTTACCAGGCATACTACCTTGTGTAAATATTTGGGCATCACAATCAATTATATTGTTCTGTGAGAATAAGTTAATGACCTGTCCAGAGAAAAATATTGCAATAAAATTTGACTTGGAGTGTCTTGTAACATGGACAGAGTGTTTTTGGACTTTAGCCCAAGATAAATTCTGAATATATTTACGGCATTTAGCAGACCCCTTATACAGAGTGACTTTATATAATCTTATAATCTAAGCAATAGTGGGTTAAGGGCCTTACTCAGGGACCCAACAATGGCAGCTTGGCAGAGGTGGGATTTGAACCCTGGACCTTCTGGTACATTGTCCAACACCTTAACTGTTAGGCTACATCATACAAAGCTATGATGTGTCGAACACAAATACTTAAACATAAGAGTTCACACAGAGCTAAAAGTCTGATAATGCTGAACACAAATTCTGCTGAAAGAGGACAAACATACACAAAGTGCAAACACACTGTTTAAAGATCAAATCACCAAACTCTCACAACAATTCTGATCCCAGAGCAACCAAACTACTATAAGATCTCACAAACTTCAGCCTCACAATGGTGTGATGATAGTCAAACTCAACATCACACAAACATTTGCATGACCAATGACGGACCAGTAAACATGAAGAACCTTGTTTTATTCCTGAAGATTTTATGCACATAGGACGTTCATTTTTTGTGTTTATAACATTCCAAGTTTTAAAAAATGTACTTACCTTAAGTGCTTTTCCATCAGGACGTGAAGGGTAGGAGAAGGTAACGTTTTCAAAAGTGATTCTCCCCTCTAAGTTCTCAGGTGCACAGTCACCAGCTTCTCTCATCTTTGATCTTCTATCTAGAAGCTGAAAAACTTTCTCTGCTGACCAAACTGTGTTCAGAATGTCTCCATAGACATACACAAATTGCTGTAAAGCAAGAGGAATTTTAAGAGACCCTTTTCCTCTGTGTAGGGCTACATGTGTTGTGTTTCCCAGTATTAAATTTATGGGTAAAATGTTAAAAAGTTTTCAACCCACCCTCATGTTTGTCACCATGCTCTTTTGATAGAGCACAAAAGTCAGCAGGCTTCCACTGGTTAGCTGTCCTAAGGAGATAAGACGGCGTCCAATACACAGCATCGCAATCCTCAAACACAGGGTTAGCAACTGTGTTAGGACACACAAATGAGATGTTACTGAGGAAATAACAGATGAGCAAACAGAAGGGCTGTGTGATGATGATGATGATGATGATGATGATGATGATGATGATGATCCAACCTGTGCACTTACTTAAATAAAGTGAATGTGTAATGGGACTTGTGTTTGAATCTTTACCCTACGCAGAAGGAGATGGACTGAACTGTAGCAGCCTTTGCGTTTCATAACCTGGAGCTTTCTGTCCAAGGCTTCCTGGTACCTCTTTACCTCCTGAGCCTCAGCCCTGAAGCTCCGCACTGTCTTTATGGAACTGACTGAAGAAGATGCTAGCTGCTCAACCTCAGCCATGCAGTCCTGAAGCTCCCTGGATGTTTTCTGTTTGTTATGACACAGTGACATGCTAATGCTCAAAAATGAACATAACAAGACATCCATTCAGATACAGAATCAGGAAATTGTAAATGTGATACTAAATGCTCTAAATAAAAGGCTATTCCATTTTATTTCAATTAATTTTAAAAGATGATCTCCATACTGAGAATATCATGATTAGTGGATAGATGATGGTGAGAACTGCTATATTGTGAAGACAAGTTTGTGAAGATTCTCAGTCGTCCAGGTCATAGTAACAGTGGGTGGTTGAAGAGAGCAACTGGACTTGCTAG
>JAVSBU010106938.1:0-13250 GCA_033118015.1 Loricariichthys derbyi
TTTGGCATACCAGAAGATATCGTTTCCGATAGAGGGCCCCAGTTCATTTCCCAAGTTTGGTCAGCATTTTTAAATGGTCTAGGCATCACGGTAAGTCTCTCATCAGGGTATCACCCAGAGTCTAACGGCCAGTGTGAGAGAGTCAACCAGGAACTGAGCAAATTTCTGAGGATCCACTGTGCCGAGAACCGCCATGACTGGGCCACCTTCCTCCCGTGGGTCGAAATGGCACAAAACTCTTTAGTTCCGGCCACCACGGGAATAACCCCATTTCAGTGCATGCTCAGATATCAACCTCCTTTAATGCCATGGTCGGGGCAAACCTCGGACAACCCGGCAGTGGACCACTGGCTGAAACGAGGAGAGGAGGTTTGGGGGCAGACACACCAACGGATAGAGGACGTAATCAGGAGGTACAAGCACCAGGCCGACAAACATCGGGGCGAGACTCCTAGCTACCAGCCCGGAGATCGAGTATGGCTGTCTACACGCGATCTACACTTACCGCAGGGAAGTAAAAAACTTTCTCAGAAATACATTGGGCCTTTAAAGATCCTTAGAAAAATTAATGAGGTTACTTACCGCCTTGATCTACCCATCCTTCCACGTCTCACGCCTGAAACCCTTCATCAGGGGCCCGCTGGAGGAGACCATGGAGGACACGGTGACTGAGGGTTGTGAGATGCCGGAGGAGGAACCCCTGTACGCGGGTCAACATATCCTGAGGTCGAGGAGAGGGCGGAACGGCCTACAGTACCTCGTCGATTGGCAGGGGTACGGGCCCGAGGAGCAAAGCTGGGTAGCGGCAGACGACATCCTGGACCCCCTTATCATCGCCGATTTTCACTGTCGCTATCCGCGGAAGCCGGCCCCTAGACCCAGAGGTTGACCCAGGAAGCAACCATCGGCGAGGGGTCCCAGGGCAGCGCACCCAGCGAAACCGACCAACACGGCTCCCACGGTGAGTAAGGGATAGAGGGTGCAGTCCACAACCCGTCAAGGGGAGAGGGGGGAGTGGAGAGGAGGACCTCTCCCAGCGCCGGTCCAACGAGGAGACCGGCCCTGTATCTTCGGGGGGGTGTACTGTCACGCCCGAGGATGCATCGAACCCCAACTCCCAGAAGGCACTCGGGTCGGAGTCAAGTTGCGCGCGACCGCCGTCGCCCGAATTCTGTTGTAACTCAAATAGATTTGGGGCGCGGCGGTTCGTTGCGAAGTATTGCCAATTTAGTTGTGCTACCAAGCGTTTCCTTCATGTTAGTTCTGGCTTATCTGGTTTGTGAATTTGTGCGAGTGTTATTTGGTTTACGGCTTTCAGATCACCCTCTTGGTTTGGCATGTTGTGTGACGGATTATTGTGTATCGACTTTGGACTGTGTACCCTGGATTACGATTCCCCTGAGTAAACCCGCCCTTTCTACTTCCTTACCCTGCGTACGTCTCCTTTCAGTTCACCGCCTTACAGCAGAGAATTGCATACCATGGACATATGGAGCGGAGTGTCAAACAAGATGCCTTTGCTCACTTCTGCTCACAAGCAGTGGGTGAAAAGATAGAAAATTTGACTGTAAATGAATAGATGACTGGAAACATGTTATCTGCTTAGATGGATTTAATTTCTACCTATAGGTGAATGATGCTAGGAGTCATGTTCATTGAAGATAACAGGGTGCCTTCAATCAGGACTACATAGGCGTGGCTCAAGTTGGAGGGAGTTCTGTCATATTCTGGGTTTTTAATTAAATGGAAATGGGTCCTTTGGTTGATGTGACAGTAAATTTGAACCACAGTGCCCACAATGAGCTCCAAACCAACAATGTTTTACCCTTTGATCATACAGGCATGTCTCAAAAAATTAGAATACAATTTAGCGTGTGGAGTCTTCCCCACACGCTTTCCCTTTTGTTGGATGGTTGGCTCATGTGGATGGCCTGGGTGTCCGTGCGGAGCACGGAAGGACCCACCGCGGGACGAGCCGGATGACGATCCTCAATGAGGATCACGGGAATAGCGGTTCGTACAACTGCGGGCATAATGGTCAGAAGCCCCACAGTCAAAACGCAGGTCCCTCAGACGTCGATGTTGACTCTCTCGGCTCGGAACGTGACCCTGGTCCATCTCCATCGGCTCGTGAGCCCCCTGTCTTGGTTGATTGCGGTACGGAGTGTTCACGAGTGGTTGTGAGGGAGCAGGATAAGTGCTCTGATTTGGAGAAGGTTCCCGGACTGCCCGTTCTTCCCCAAACCGAGCTGGTGCGCCCTGAGTCCTTTTACCCGTGGCTCCTAATTAGCCAGAGCTGGGTTCAATCAGTATTCGGGCAATAGAGGGAGCACCAGGTTCGGCTCCGCTTCCGCTGCATTCTGGGAATTGGAGTCCCCATGTTCTTGGACCGTGACATCAACAACATTTCCATTGGATTAAGGTCAGGACTTTGACTTGGCCAACCCAAAACATTAACTTTATTCTTCTTTAACTATTCTTTGGTAAAATAACTTGTGTACTTTGGGTCATTATCTTGCTGCAAGACCCACCTTCTCTTGACATTAAGTTCATGGACAGATGTGC
The DNA here is from genome assembly GCA_033118015.1 of Loricariichthys derbyi. NCBI lineage: Eukaryota > Metazoa > Chordata > Actinopteri > Siluriformes > Loricariidae > Loricariichthys > Loricariichthys derbyi. The sequence goes on from JAVSBU010106938.1 coordinate 2,566, forward strand.
TGACATTTTCCTTTAGAATTATATGATATAAATCAGAATTCATTATTCCATCAACAATGGCAAGCCATCCTGGCCCAGATGCAGCAAAACAAGCCCAACCCATGATACTACCACCACCACGTTTCACAGATGGGATAAAGTTCTTATGCTGGAATGCAGTGTTTTCCGTTCTCTAAATGTAACGCTTGTCTTTTGAAAAAAAAAAAATAATAAATTCTATTTTGGTCTAATTTATCCCCAAAACATTCTTCCACTAACCTTCTGGGTTGTCTGTCTGATCTTTAACAAAATGCAGATGAGCAGCAATGTCCTTTTTGGAGCAGTGGCTTTCTCCTTACAATCCTTTATGCACACCATTGTTGTTCAGTGTTCTTCTGACGGTGGACTTACTATTGAATCCTTTTCCTCAATAAATAAACAAGCAAGTATAATATTTTTGTCTCATTTGTTTAACTAGGTTCTCTTTATCTACTTTTAGAACTTGTGTGAAAATCTGTTTTAGGTCATATTTATGCAGAAATATAAAATATGAAAATTCTAAATGGTTCACAAACTTTCAAGCACCACTCTACTGTATGTCAGTTATGATGAAGAGCTTATATTGGTAACTATATGATCATCGTTTTTAAGCATGGGGCATAGTGTAATGCATATTTGTGTATGCAGAAAACTAGTTCCTCTCTGTAAAAATAGTTATTAGAAACAAGGCTTAAGAATTCACTATGAAATAGTGCTAATTACAATTATTTTTGCAAATCTTTAATTTTTTAATTTTTAGTCTTTCATTTTTAGACCTGTAATGAACCTTCCACCAGCATTAAAAAGGTCAACGGAACAAACCTGGATCAGTTATGCACACGGAAAAAAAAAAAAAAACATTCATGTAATTCTCATGCTTAATTTCAATCTGATTTCATCATGAGTGAAGGAACAATAAAAGCTAAATGAAGATAATCTAGCTTCATGTATTTTAATCTAATTCCCCTGTTCACCATTGTTCAAAAGTTTACAAATGGTTTGTCTGCCACAGGACATCCCAGTTTAAACATCTGTGTTTGCATCTGGACAATTAATCTTTCAACATCTTTAAAAGATGAAAGTGACCAAGAAGCTGACACATCCACATCCCATCAGTTTGAAAATCATCAGAAAGCTCATCGATCCTACAGTGCTTGCTGACACATTTGTCACCCATTCAGTAATTCCAGTCAGCTGTCTTTCCTTTCTTTGTTAGAATTCTTTCCATCAGTCCCTTGACTTAAACTTGTAGGAAGGTCAGATAGACTGTCAAAGATGAAAGAGAGGAACAATTCAACACAGACATGGTATGAAATAGTTTACAGTGAAAGAGAATGCTTTAATGTAATTCCAATGGATTCACCAGGACCACAATAAATCTGTGTAGGATGGTGCCAGTATAGTCAACATCATCCAGACAGTCAGCTTTTATTCTGTAATTTTCTTCCAATTATATGAACTGATGTATGCCAGCTCTGACTGGTGAAATGAACAATTATGTTAGATAGTTAGGTGTCAGTAACTATGCTATGTAACCACAACTGATAATAAATTGTGCAATTCCATATTATCCAATTACGAATTGTTTATGGTGGTAGTAACTTCAGGTTCCTGCAGATCCCATTGCATGAGGATGACTAGGCTATAAATACCCTTGGGGGGGGGGTGTACAACTGGATTTTCATTTTGAGAAGAGGTGGAACAGTACAGTGAACTGGTATAGTGCAGTGAATGCCTCGTTCGAATTGTGGAAATGGGTCACAAAGACGCACGGGCAGCGTGGAGATGACATCACAGCTGAACTTAGCGAGGCATCCGCATCCTGTGTATGTGTAGTAATCAAGTCCTTGCAGATTGGGTTTAGCTGTCACCGGCAACTTAACGCGAGTCACATGAATCAGTCGTTGCGGGCCATCGGTTAATGTAAGACCTTTCCTACGTCTGTCAGCTTGGCAATAGTACTGGTTTTCAGTGGCCTGTGTAGCCATGTGGGGCATTAGACGGGTTATTAGTTCACACATGGTTTACATCCTTACACGCTAGGCACGTTACAAGGTGGTGCGTTGCCTCCTGCATATGCTGCACGGCCACGGGATGCGCAGTGGGTGTACACACTGGTCTTGCTCTTGGGGCCAGAAAAGGTGAGGGACAAAGGTACCACCCCTCCTTTGTAGAGGGAGGGTGGAGTAAGGTCTGGAGGCCTGAGATGACGAGTCAGGTGTAGTTTGCTAGTATAGGAACAGATAGCTGCATCTCTGCACTGCCTGAACAGCCTCGGTGGACCCTGTGCCCCCCATGTAATCATCCAGATCCAAAGGATCCACACAGTGATCACTGCTAGGGCATCTGATGCCACAGTCAAGTCTTTTGACAGGGTCTGTGCCCTCACTGCACCCTGCCAGCCCTCACTTGGCCTCCCCCTTCGTCCCTGTGTTTGGCCAGTTTGGTACATCAGGCCGTAAAAACAGTCCCACGTGGCATGGATGGCCAGACCTTTACACTGGCTGTAAAATTGGGTACACTTCAATTTGGATTCATTTAGGATTTTTGGTTTAGTTTTGGGGTTAGTTTCCATTGTTTTGCTTTTGTTTTTACGTTATTTGCCCTAGTTCAATAAATCCTACCCTTATTCATGAAGCTGTCAGCATGTGGGTCCTCCTTTCCAACTCGCCCCCAACATTGTGACAGAATGGCCCGCTGATACTTGGACCCAGCGGGCAGCTTCAGGTAGGCCAGCACATTTTCTATCTGTGCTCTTTTTTAGGCTTTCAACTGTGTCCACCCCTTCTAGCCATATTACATCTGGCTAGTCTACCTTACCATTATAAGGGGCCTCAGGAGCTGCCCCATAGAGGGGGGTACTATTAGGCTCTACACTAGGTCTACTCCAACTAACACGGGCAGCCTGGCATTGAGATGACTTCCCAGCTGAACCCAGCAAGGCATCCGTGTCCTGCACATGCACAGCTAGTGATGGTAGATGAGGATAATCAAGTCCATTAGATTTGGTTCAGCTTCCACTGGTTACTTAAGGAAGCCATACGAACCTGTCGGCGTGGGCCATTGTTTACGGTGAGATCTTTATATGCCTGTCGGCCTGGCAACCGCACTTGTTCGCCGTTGCTTACATAGCCGGTGTGGGCTGTTAGACAGGGTTTTTAGTTGACATAGGGTTCGTATTGCTACATGCTAGGCACATCCTGAGCTGGTGCGTTACAGCCCGCAGATGCCCAGGTCCTCCTTTCCACCTGGCTCCCCACATCGTGACAGTTACTGACTATTAAAAAGTAGTGGTTGCATTTGGTTCTGTTAGATAGAAGCCACAGTGTGAAGGAAGTAGCTTAATTTGTATCAAAATGAAGAGCTATACTGCGCTATCATCAGTGGCAACAATCCCAATCTACAGGGATTGCTGTCAAAATCGTGGCCCAAAGACAAAACTGAATTATAAGGACTGTTGGTGTGTTTCATGGATTGTGAAAATATAATTTTCATGAAGGCAATAATTATTTCTCAAACTCAATGCAGGTGCCTTACAACCAATTTCTGAATGAACACTCAGCAGAACTATATTCCATGAGTATATGTAGCAGAGTGGCATGCAAGAGGCCTTCTACTCACAAAAACTGCCCAGTTACAATGGGTGAAAAGACATAAAAATTGGGCTGTTCATGATTAGAAACTTGTTTTCTGGTCACCTGAATCTTGTTTCTACCTGTATTTGAATGATGCTCTGTGTTTTATTCATTATATTCAGGTTTTTTGTTCAGTGAGCTTATATATGTCATGCAGTGGGTAACCCTTCTGCTACACATCCAACCAGCTAAAAGCATTTTTCCATATAAAGGACATAAAAAGTCAGTGTAAACAACAATGGACTGAAATCAAAATGCTACAAATAATGAGACTTCCAACTTCCAGTGAGACATTTATACTTCAGAATCAAAAATTAAGACCAAACAAGGTCTCACATACTTAAATAAATATTCTATTACTTTTTATGTCTTTGGAAAAAAAAATTAAATATATTAATTTCCATCATGGCTTCTTATCAGTCATCAAATATCATAGTTTATCTATTCTGTTGGTTTTGGTCTTGCTTGCACTTCTTACAATTTAGCTCACAGTTTTCAAGTTTAAATTTTCAAATCTATGTGTACTTGAAGTTTGGATTAATTACTCCACCATGTACTCTGGGAAACATAGTTTCTGCATAGATGACTAGCCAGCTTGCACTATACCCCTTCATTACCGTGGCTGGTCAGTCAGTGGTGCAGTACTGGCTTATACTATGTGCTAAGGCCGCTTCTACTAAATAAACTCTTGTACTAAACTCCTAATCAAAAAGTAATATTTTCAAATTTTGCCAAACTGCCACTGTTGGACTCTTGAGCAAGTTTCTTAATAGAAACACCAGTACATTTTGACCTACATACAGCTCTGGAAATTAGATAAATATAGATGCGTATTGTGAAGGACATATGCCTGCTTGGGTCTGTGATGGTTGATCAGCTACATACAGTATGGATTATCCACAGCAGTCAGTTATGGTTTCGTTTAATTTCATTGGGTCCTGATGCATTGCAACCAATCTACACAGCATGATGCAAATTTTAACAAACTTTGATCATATATAACAATCCAGAAATTAGGAAAAGTTATTCTAGTCAATACAATGATGATGCCTAAACATAAAAATATATATTTTCTGAGATTCTGTAGCTCCTTTCACACAGTCTGTTGAAACAAGGCTGCACCTTTATTTCACCTTAGCCTTTTGTGTTTCCATTTCAGCTGGAGAGATATTTGACTGGTGGTAAAGAACAATAGCCTAGATATGATACCAACTCCCTCCTAAAGATTGCATCATGAATCATTCAGACAGCAGAATAAAGCAGAAGTTCCCCAGTAAGCATAAATTCACCTCAGAAATGACTTTGTGATGGACAGTATGCAGATAAATTTCAGAGACATATTTTAGAGACCGTTTACCTTTCTAAATTATGATCTATTGTTAACCACCCCAGGAATGGAGTTGTCGACCAACAAAGATCACTCCAAGAGCAAGGCGTGTAATAGTTGATGAGGTCACGAAGGACCCCAGGGTAACTTCTAAGCAACTGAATGCCTCTCTCACATTGGCCAATGTTAATGTCCATGAGTCCACCATCAGAAGAACACTGAACAACAGTGTTGTGCAAGGCAGGGTTGCAAGGTGAAAGCCACTACTTTCCAAAAAGAACATTGCTGCTGAAAAAATGTCAGGACATCTGCACTGTGACTGTGATAGCATAGTGGTTAAGGCAATGGACTATGGAGCAGAAGGTTCAGGGTTCAAATTCCACTTCTGCCAAGCTGCCACTGTTAGGTCCTTCAGCAAGACCCTTAACCCACAATTGCTCAGATTGTAATTCGCTCTAGATAAATTCATCTGGTAAATGACATAAATGTAATGTAAAAGCAGGAAGACAACAACCCTAAGCACACAAGTCATTCTACCAAAGAATGGCTAAAGACAAATAAAGTTAATGTTTGGGATGGCCAAGTCAAGGTCCTGACTACTTTAATCCAATGGAAATGTTGTGAAAGGACCTGAAGTGAACAGTTAATGTGACAAAACCCACCAACATCCGAGAGTTGAAGCTGTTCTGCATGGAGGAATGAAGTAAAATTCCACCAAGCTGGTGTGCAGGACTGATCAACAGTTACAGGAAATGCTACAGTTATTGCTGCACAGGGGGGTCACAGCAGATACTGTAAGCAAAGGTTTACATATTTTTGCCACTCACTAATTAGGTTCTCTTCATCTACTTTTTGAACCTGTGTGAAAATCTTATGATGTTTTAGGTCATATTTATGAAGAAATATAGACAATTCTAAAGGGTTCACAAACTTTCAAGCACCACTGTATATCAGTTGTGAATAAAGGTTCCCCTGCACTTGTCTGTTTCCCTGATTCTTGTGAATTGCCAGCATCACAATATTGTCTAATAATTCTGGACCAGTCAAACTACTGGGATCTTTCGCTATATAGTAAATTGTGTTGTGGGTTCATTTATTCTTCTTTTGTGAACATCAATGGCCAGCCAGACTTTAAAGACCTACTGTGAAGTAAAAATGCTTATTAGAATAATGGTTAAATATGAATCCTTATGTTAATACGAAAATATTTTCAGTGATTTTTATTTAAAGCACCCTCTAATTAATGAGATAACCGCATAGCAACACCCTTAGCAACGGAGATGCAAATTCTCTGCAAGCTTTGGTAATCTTCGGCTTGACGTCACTTCGGGAACGCGTCTGTGCTTTGACTAGATTCATTCCAGTCATTTCTATTCAATTTCCAAGATGCCTAAATGCTGTGTCACGATGAATTTGTCTGTATCAGGGAGACGATTGTACTAGTGGCCAGATGACAAAGTTCTAGCCAGGAAATGGACTGCTTTTGTCCAGGCAAAGCCAGCGAATTTTTTGGGCTCAAGTGTATTGTGCTATAGGCACTTTGAGGATGATTGTTTTATTAACAAGATGGCTTATGAATCTGGATGTGCTAAGCAGTAAGTTTATTTTTGTTTAAATCATTAACTACTGTCTAATAATTTATTTTTGTCATGAAACGTTGTCACCAAGCTGTATCTACATGATTTTGTACTGTTTTGATATGGGTACTGTTATGCACTGTCTGTGTATGAGATGAGTCTGAGCCTCTGGGGAGATGCCGATCACTCACTCTCGCTTTTCAGCACATAATCAATGCATTGATTTGACTTTCAGTAACTCAAAATTATTAAAAATTAGATAATAATACCCGTAGGGATGTCCCGATCCGATCACGTGGTTTCAGACTTGATCTGGATGCTGCATCCCGATCAGGGATTGGATATATATTTTATTCTAATTATTTTGATCAGCGCTATTTATTTCAAGTTTATTATTACAGATAAATACAGAGAAGTCTCTCACCTCCATAGAAATGCATAAGTGCATAACAACATTTTACAGAATACGGAACCAGTTTGAGCAGGAGGCACACAAAAACGAGTCTGATGTGTGGATATACTTTACAGTCATTGAGAATAACATTGCAATAGCAAACTGCATTACATGCAAGCTTGGCATTTTGAGAGGGGATAAAGACAAAGCTGCGTTTAATGCAATAAGACTCATTAGGCATCTCAAAAACAAACACCCAAAACAATATATGGAGTTTATTCCCCTCTATGGCTGCACTTGCATTGGCAGTGTGATTTTAAGGACGAAATTAGGTTAACCCTCTGGTGCATAGCGGTCACTACAGTGGACAGCTATTTAAAAGTCATTTTCTCCTAAATGCAATAGTTTCTATAGTGGAATTGCATATCAGCCAATAGAATCCTCTCTGCTGCTCCCCTCCATTGATGTTCATTTAGTGGTTAGTTGTTGTAACTATTCCCCTCTATGGCTGCACTTGCAGCCCAGTATCTCTGTGCTCCTTGCAGCTCTGTAGAGAGTGAGAGGCTCTTTAGTTCTGTTTCAAATATCCTTCATGAGAATAGGAACAGGCTCAAATCAGACAAAATAGTGATGTTGGTATTCTGGCGATTGATTACGAAGTGGAAAATAGTAGGAGTGCATTGGCAGTGCAATTTGAAGGGCGGAATTAATTTAAATAAACTTTGAAATAGCATGGCCTGATATTAAAAAAGCCCAACATCACGAAGCATGCGAACGGCAGATTTTTCACATATATTCTTCGCATTATGGAAATAAAGAAACAAAATAGGCACATAAAACGTATCTTGATAATGTATTAATTTGATTTCCAACTTTCATCGGTCATTTATCGGCCAATTGTACATTGAGCACAGAATGCCGGAGCTCATAATTCCACTTAATCTGCTCTCACGCCATTGGGGATCTGTGCTGTGGATGTGCTGCTGATTTTACTCGCTCTCTCTGGCTACAGGCGCCATTACTAATGGTTTATCATTGAAACGTTCATTTTCACAATGAACATTTGGATACCTCGTTTGCTACTGTTTTTTAACGGGATAATTACAAGGGTGTTTTCACGAAGTTTGCTAATGAGCTGCACCGAGCGCCGGTGGTTTAACAGTGAATACAGTAATAATATCCTTCATGCTACGCATCATTAAATTATAAATGCAATACTAAGCAATATCATCTATGTTTTAAAAAATGACTGAGGGTTTCCTACCGTTCTCCTAGTCTTTTTGGATCGAGTCGCCATTCCATATCGGGTCTTCTCGGCACGAAGATTTATGCACCGTCTTCAGGCATTTCAGGCTTGTGCATGTAGGGCCCTACAACCATAACTTCGTGCTGCTCTTCCTCAAGTTCTTCAAAAACAAAGGCTCCTTCTGAAGATGTTTCCGAGGAAACTGAGTCGTTTAATTCATCTTTAACTGCATCCAACACATCGCATTGGTCCTTGAAGTGACGTTACACCTCCGGGGTGAGGATTTTTGGCCCACACTTTGAAAGATTGAGACTTTTTACCATAAAATTATCCATAAGAGTTAATTAAAAAAAAATAATTAATTTATTTATTTATTTTGCTGTGGTGAGCATTTATTTAACAACATGTACATGAAAAAATAGTTTTCTTAAAATGTTGATTTTACTTCACAGTAGGTCTTTAATACTAAATGTGTGCGATTTATAGAATAAAAGGTTCCCTTGTTAGAAAACAGTTGTACATCTGCAGTTATTGTCTTATTGGGCATAAAATTGTTCAATATTTGCTAACATGGCACATTTCTGTTATAAGGCGGACAGCCCTTGGTGCAGATAATGCATTATATCTTTGAACTTTGAGGCATTATCTTTAGAAAAATGGGATTTCCTGAGGCAACAGAGCAGGACCCATCCAGTATAATGCTTTAACTACAGTACCTCTAATGCCTCTCAAATTAATGCTTTTAATTTGTTTATCAGATGTCAGTTTGAATTTGAGCTTTTTGTTTAGAATTTTCTTTCACATTTGAGTTAATCAAACTCAATGTACTTGTGTAACATCCTTGGCATAAGCTGTTTGCCCTAGGGTATATGTCAGTATCTTGTACTTTCTCTTGCTGTGCTCCAAGGGTTTCCAGCAGTTTGTTCAACCCATACTGTGCTGTCTTCTGCTTCTTCAAAGGAGTCCCCAGTGTACTACTATTCAGAGTCTGATTCTGAGCCTGAAACAGATTGAAACTTCAATTCACCTCTGTCCACTCATCATTGCCATCTGACAACTCATTGTTTGCCCTCCAGTTCCATCTCATCAATATTCTAAAACAAGCCAGAACTTGCTGTGGGGTACATCACGCTCTCCATGCGTAAACAATGCGTAATGCAACAGTGATATCGGCCAAACTGTAGTAGTTAAAACTACAATGAGCTTTAGGCATATCTGTGTACTAATTTGTAGCTCTCACTGTCTCAGACATGCTTTGGTAAATATGAGGCAATGACATGATTCCTAAATTGTCAGACTGCCTTTTCTTCGGTCAAAAAGATGCCATACCTGTCTAGTACTTGCTTTAAATTTTCACAAAACATTAGTTAATTAGTTAATATCATGTGTTGTGACCATTCAGCCACAATTGCAGCTTTGAAAATGTCTTTGAAATGGCATTATTTCCAATGTTTTAGTCCTGTAAAAAAAAAAAAAAAAAAATGTAAAAAAGTATTTATTACAACCCCAATTTCAATGAAGTTGGGATGTTGTGTAAAACATAAATAAAAATAGAATATGATTTGCAAATCTTTTTGAATTGAATACACTACAAATACAAGATATGTAAGGTTCAAACGGATAAACTTTATTTATTTATTTATTTATTTATTTATTTATTTATTTATTTTTTGCAAATATTCACTTCACTCATTTCAAATTTGATGCTTGGAACACGTTCCAAAAAAGTTGTTACAGTGTAAATTTAGGGCTGATAATAAGGTTAAACACTATATAATGATGCGATTTCAAACAGTGATGTAATGAGTGATTATGGTCATGATTTGGTACAAAAGCAGAAATGTTGAGATTTTGAAGAGCAGGAGATGGCAATGACAAAGGAAATTTCAGAATATGTTTCATATACTGTAGTAGATTCAGAGTAGCTCCTCTTGCTTAGATGTCAGTTTTGCTCACTCACCTTTATGAGGTCATCACCTTTGAATGGCTTTCAGTTACCAGCTGTACCTTATTAAGAGTTAATTTGTTGAATTTCTTGCCCTCTTAATGTGTTCAAGCCCATCAGTTGTGTTATGAAGAGCTAGAGTTACAAATAGCTCTATTTGATTAATGTTCTAATCCATATTATAGTAAGAACGACTCAACTTTAAGAAATGAAGCTCAGTCAATCCGAAACATTTCAAGAACTTTCAAAGTATCCAACCAACAAGTGCTCAGCATCTCTGGTAACTCCCTCAGGACTGTTGTTAAACCATCTGAGGTGATTATTAGTGGCCGTACTCATGAAGCTGATTGAGAGAATGTAAGAAGGTGAAAAGCTGGAATCAAAGCAAAAGGTGATACTTTGAAGAAACTAAAACATATTTCGGTTTGTTTAACATTTATAAGTTTACTACATGATTCCTTAAGGTGCTGTCACAGTGCCGAAAAGTGTGCGTTGCTGCCGACTTGCGGACAAAAATGTGAATTTTCCGCAGTAATCCGTCGT
>JAVSBU010107045.1:0-13250 GCA_033118015.1 Loricariichthys derbyi
ATGTTGTACATTACCTGTTATGAGCAGTAGGTGTCATTATATGACCACATGATGTGGCATTACGTTTGTGGACATGTTATTCACTGTTGAGCGTTTTAATTGGTCTATTTCCATGACATCATTGTGATTGACATACAACCAGCCCAAAGACAATGAGCCCTGTGTGCAATCAGTTAAACTCGATCTCCTACACTCTCCGCTTAGGGGCGGAGCTAAATTTGCATATTTTCCTGGCCTTCCTAAATGCTTAACCGGGATTTTTGCCAAAAAAGACTTATCTCGGTTAACTCGGCCGCAACCGTGTATGTGTGAACTAGGCATAAGCTACTTACCAGTATACTGACACATCATTTAAGACCTCGGCCGTTAAAGTAAATGGATGCCGATCGTATGGTCGTAAATGGTGCTTACCTGTATACATCTAGCAACCAAACATGGCAGCTTTTTATTTTTTTTAATTAAAAATTAAATTTAAATTAAATTTAAATTACTGTTACAATTTTAAAATACTGTTACAATTTTATTTATTTATGTTTCTTGGCCTATAAAGGTCTTTGTCACCTAGATATCTGGGTTTAATGTTTCTAGTTTTGTGAGATGTGATTCATGACAGGCACAATCAGTCATCTCATTTTCATAGAAGATGAGCAAGGTCATAAAAAGTAATCTTGCCTTTAGATAAAGATTCAGTTGGTTTTATTGTTTTGAAAGAAGAACTTTATTCCAGGTTCTGAATGCACAGTAGATGCCACTGAATAAGTCAGATGGGAGAGCCGTTCTTTGCCTATAGCTATTCACATTGTTCAGAGTCAGGCACAGAGCTTTAATGTACAATTCTGAGGCGTTTCTATAGCAACTCAATCCCAGCAGAAGAAAATAGATGTCTTTATGATGCTGCATGGAAGAATTAAGTAAGTTTCTGTCATCAGGGAGGGAGACCTTCCCATGTGAAATGTTTTGATTGACCTTCAAGAATGGCTCAGTTTTCTTCACAAATTTCCCAACTGATGACAAACAATCATTTGTTGGCTATGTTCTAACCTAATGTGTCATTAAATCAGCATAGTGTTGTCATGCTTGATAGATGCAGTAGGATTTATGCTACATACGTTCACAACTACTTCATTATATACATGTTGCTAGTATCTGATTGGACCCCCTTTTGCCTGCAGAAGTGTCTTAATTCTTGGTGATACTATTTTAACAAGGACACATTTTGGTCTATATTGACATGAGAGAATCATGTAGCTGCTGTCAGATTTGTTGGGTCCATATCCATGATGTGGTGGAATGGGAGATTCGCATCCCAAAGGTGTTTTACTGGATTGAGATCTGGTGACTGTGAAGACCATTTGAGTACAGTGAACTCACTGTTATATCGAACAACTAGTTTAAAATGACTTGAGCTTTGTGACAGGGCATGTTATCCTAATGGAAGTAGCTATCAGAAGATGATACACTGTGGTCATAAAGGAGATGGACATGGTCAGCAAAAAAAGTGTGGTGCTTTAAGGTTTCACATGTGCATTCAGCTATGTTCTTCTGCATACCTTGGTTGTAATGAGTTGCTCTTTAAGTTACTGTTGCCTTACTTTCAGCTCAAAGCAGTCTGGACGTTCTCCTCTAATCTCTGTAATCAACAAGGGATTATCACCCAAAGAACTTCCGATCCCTGTAACTGCCATTTCCTGTAAACCCTACAGATGACTATGCATGAAAATTCCAGTAGATTTACAGTTTCTGAAAACTCAGACCATTCTTCTTTCATCTTGACCATGTCTACATACCTAAATGCACAAGTTTCCGCCATGTGATTGACTGATTCAATATTTTTATTAATGAGCAGTTGAACAGGTGTACCTAATGAACTGACTGGTGGTGAGTGTAGTTGGTCTTTTCATAATGAATTGTGACTAACTGCATGATATTACTGTACATATTCATATAATATTCTTGTATTCACTTTCTTATCTGCTTAATCCTGGACAGTGTCTAATACTTAATGTAAACAATAGCAGTCAGGGTTTTTGTTTAGTTGATCTATGCATCATAAGTATTTGTCATTCCTGTATTTATGCAAACTTGAAGTATGGTAAGGTAAGCTGTAGAAATTAATGTTAACTTTGATCACTCCAGTTTAATTGGCTGCTGTTGTATTTAGTAAATTTATGCAGTGTGCTTTTAGACACTTGGTATTGGTTAGGGTGTAGATCTGAGATCAGATTAGGATTAAATGTTCAGTTATCTGTACTTGGGAATCAGTAAAACCAATCAGGTATTGTTAAAACACATTAAAACACACAGCTACATACAGTATCTCACAAAAGTTAGTACATCCCTCACATTTCTGCAGCTATTTTATATATTTTCATAGGACAACACTATAGAAATTAAACTTGGATATAGCTTCAAGTAGTCAGTTTATAGCATGCATAGCGCTATATATTTACTGTCTTCTGAAAATAATTCAACATATTAATGTCTAAATAGCTGACAACAAAAGTGAGTAATTGCATCCAGTTGTGTCAGTGTCCCTCCCTGGTGTCCTGTTACTCGATAGAGATATTTCAGGTGTGAATGGAGAGCAGAGCTATTAAATTTTGTGTTTAGGGTACAATTCTGTACCCTAAATTTGATCTCCGCAAAGATGGCCTACGCCATAAGAAAATTGCTAGCACCCTGAAAGCTACAGCATGGTGGTCAAAGTCATACAGCAGTTTTCCAGGACAGGTTCACTCAGAATATATCTCACAAGGGCTGACTAAAGATACTGAGTCCATGTGTTCAGCGTCATATCCAGAAATGGGCTTAAAAATAGATGCACGAGTGCTGTTAGAACTACTGCAGAGGCTGTAAAAGTGGGAGGTGCTAGTGGTCAGACCTTAGACCACACACTGTATCAGCTTGGTCTGCATGGAACTCATCCCAGAATGAAGCCTCTTCTGAAGCCGATGCACCAGAAAGCCCTCAAACAGTTTACTGAAGTCCAAGAACATAGATTACAGAAATCGTTTTCCTGTGGTCTGACAAGACCAACATAAACTTGTTTGGTGTAGCAGCATATGGTGAGTAGTACCAAGACAACTGTCCCTTGTTTACAGTCAAGCATGGTGGTGGCAGCATCATGGTCTGAGGCTGCATGAGTGCAGCGATATACATGTACAGTGACATTCTGAAGCAGAGCACAATCCCCTTCCTTTAGAAACTGGTCCACATTTTCCAACAGGATAATTACCCCAAACACATTTTCAAGATAATAACCACCTCGCTGAGGAAGCTGAAGGTAAAAATGATGGACTGGCTAAGTGTCCAGACCTAAACCCAATTGAGCACCCATAGGGCAATCTCAAGTGAAAGGTGGAGCAGTACCAGATGTCTAACATCCAAGTGGTTCATGTAGCTCTGGTGAATTCCATACCACTGAGGGGTAAGTCAGTGCCCTCAATAATGGTGGTCACACAAAATGTTCACACATTCACTGTGTGGTGTACTCACTTTTGTTGCCAGCTATTTAGGCATTAATGGCTGTATGTTGTCCCATGAAAACCCCTGGCCAAAATTATGGAATCACCAATCTTGAAGGATATTCTTTCAATGAAGTCTGTAGAAAAAAGATAAATTACTGACATGGCAATTTTTTTTTTTCAAAATTCCAACCTCCTAGCATTACTAAATAATAATAATAATAATAATAATAATAATAATAATAATAATAATAATAAACAATTGTTGTGGTCAGTCACAATTGTTTTTCATAGATCACGTAGAGGAAAAAATTATGGAATCACTCTCCAATTTGTAGTTGCAAAACACACAATCTGCAGCAGATTACTTTTGTTAATTATTCTTCAGTTTAAAAAGAGTGCTCACACATTGGAGAACTGTTGCACAAAGCGGACTGCCATGAATCATGGTTCCTACAGGAGATATCCGTGTCAATATAAATAGCTGCTACTCCCCACTAGTCAGTTGAACTGAGAAAGCCTTTCGGATGAGAGGTGAAATGTCTTCAAGAATCTACAAGGAAGTCCATTTGCTCTCTTCTACCACCCACTGTTACTATGATCTGGACAACTGAGCATCTTCACAGACTTGTCATACAGGACAAGGAGGACAAGGAGGACTTGTCCTCCTGTGTTATTTAAAACAAAGGAGAGGATTATAAAACTTCTTTAAGAAGGTAAATCATCTCAGTAAGGTGTGTCTAAAATCTGGTCTAAGTACAAACAAAATGGGAAGATTGTAAAAGAGAAGCATACTGGTAGACCAAATAAGACATCAAAGCATCAATAGAGCATCAATAGAGCACTTAAAGCAACATATTTTGAAAACAGGAAATGCACAACAAAAGAAATAAGAAATAAGCGAGCGGAAAGTGAACTCAATGTCTGTAACCTGGCTGTAAGAAATTGCTTAAAAGAAATAGAATGTACATTTAAAGGCTAAATGAAAGCCATAATTAACACCTAAGCAGAAAAGAACAAGGTTACATTGGACTAAAGAAAATCATGGACTGTGGTTGACGTTATGGAAGTGATTTTCAGTGATGAATCACAAATCTGCATTGAGCAAGGTGATAATACTGGAACTTTTGATTGATACTCGTCCGATGAAATTTATGAAGATAAAATTTTGCCTTAACAGAAAACATGAAAAAATGAACATAAATTTACACAGTCATTGGGGATATGGTTTAAACAGTGCTAGATAATAATGGTGATCACACAAAATAATGACACTTTGCACAACTTGGACATGTTATTGTGGCGTGTACTCAATGTTGTTTGCAGCTACATAGACATAAATGATGATGATGATGATATCCACTTTATTGTCACTAGTCACAAGTACCAGCGAAATTAGCCATCAACCCATCTGTACACATACAGTATGACAAGGGGTGAGACAGGATGGGAAGACAGGGATAAGAAAGAAAAACAAATAACAAGAAAGGGGAGGAGAAAAAACATCCCCAGACTATGTTCATTAATTAATACAGTTTGGGAACTGAAAAAAAAAAAAAACAGCTCTGCAGAGTTATGCACAAATATACATTACAACATAAAACTGAGACTCATAAAGACAACCCATGCAAGCCTGAAGCCATCCGGTTCTGCAGCCATTAGGCGCTGATCAACGAACCCGTCTTGCTGCACCGGGGGATAGTCATAACAAGAATCAGAAAAAGCAAGGAGTCTCATAACAGGAAAAAGCAATGAAGGCATAAGGAACAGGGAAAAGAGAGAGAGTCTCTGTATATTGCCCTTCCTGGGGGATTGTTTGTTCCAGCCGTGTCCTTGGCCAAGGGACAGGCTGATAGGAGGCCGAATAACAAAGATAAGCAAACTTAAGGCGCCAGCATGCTGACTGTGGTCCGTGTCAGAACGTCCTGTTCATTCAGAATTGTCCAAGTGGTCTCTAAGACGGTCCAAACTCCGCTGCAGAGCTGCCAGCTTCTCCAAGATCGAACCATTCTCACGGCTTACAGTCAAAGTCTGAGCATCGAGCGATCTGCCCAATGTATTAATCATGTCAGGCAGTGTAAATGGGCCATGGATGGCTGCCCGCATTCCGTGAATTTTTTGATACACCAGGGCAATGCCTAATCCAATCAGCAAAAGTCCTGTGATCATAAATCCAAATAGATAAACATGCTCTGCATCCTCCATAGAAAGAGTCGCCAGGCAAATGACCTGCCACTTCCCCCAGGCATCCATCGTGTAGCCAGCCGTAAACATTCTGTCAGGACAAGCAGGCTCCCCCTAACCCAGTCTTCTCGTCAAGAAGATGGTGTCAATTGCATTCAGAGACCACTCAATAAGTTCTAGTTTTCTTTGTTCGAAGAGCAGCACGGAGAGAGTCTCTCAAAGTGAGACAGTAGACAAAAACACACAGCAGATGCAAAGCACGGACGATTAGGGCAGGAGAACACAGAGACACGTCTGCCTTCGCCGAGAGCAAGGAGGAAAAAGGAAAAAATGGCTGTGTGTTGAGTTATTTTCAGAGGACTGTAAATCTATCCTACTATACAAGCTGTACACTGACTATAATGGATATAGAGCAAAAAAAAAAAAAAAAAAGAGTATCATGAAGAAATAGCTTACTTCTGAGTTCTATAGAAAGCAACTTATGGCCTGTTTTCTCACTTTACATCCTATGTTGTAAAAGTAAAGTGATTTTGTGAAGTGTTTATATTAATGTGTGTATCTTATTGAGTTTTTGTATTTGAAGTATTTTTTTAGTTTTTATAGTTGTGATATAGTTTTACCTAATAGTGGAATTAACTTCAGTTTTCTGTTTAAAACCTACCGGTATATGCTATCAGCTAATCTAGGAACAATGAACTGTATCTTCTCAGGGGCCATATTTGATGAGTCAGCTAAAAAGGATGACGAAGTGTTTCGCATGGCGGTGGCAGATCTCAACCTCAACAATGAGATTTTGGAAACAGAGAAGATCACCATCTCAGTGGAGTTTGTAGATGGGAACAACCCTTTCCAGGCTGTCCAAGAAGGTAGGTCCTGTTCACAGGTCTCCGATAATTTTGCTATTTGTATTTATAATCCAGGCAGAAATGCCACTGATCTACAGATGCCCTAAAATGCAGCAATAAATAAATAAATAAATAAATAAATAAATAAATAAATAAATAAAATCGACAGCAAATTAAGAAACACAACAGCAAATTAAAAAAAAAAAAAACCAAAACCCAGCAAAACACTACAGTAATTTGAAAATGCAATAACACTGCACAAGTCTAAACTGGAAACATTATCTGATGACACGCACTTAATGACGCACAGGAAACACCCTTAATGACACACATAGGCTGTTACTGGTTAATTACATTCTTATTCCATTAACCTGAATGTGATGGATCCACACACCGTCTGCACACTTATTAGTGAATATTTCTGCCAGGTGCATCTGTATAATTTCATATTAAATATGATGCTAATGATTATGCAAACCCCAAAAATGCTCCTAGAAGAAGCCAGTGTTGTGCAAATTTCTGACATCCCTATAACCCAGCAGGTGCATGTCATTAAGTACCTACTTTTATCAGTTCAGGCTCACTTAATGTTAGTGCTTTCTGATTCATGTTTCTGAATTTGCTGTTGTATTTTCTTTTTTTGTTAATTTGTTTTGCACTTCAGGGCTTCTATACTGATGACTTCTCTGTGCACTAGACTGGGCAAAGAATCAGGAGTTGGATTACAAGTATAGAGAACTAATGAGATTAGCTTTAATGATACTCCTAAGGAGATTTGTGTCATGTGTATGAATAATACCAGCTGAAACAACGTAACTTGTATTTTGTAACTTTGCAAATACCCTTTTGTGTATTTGAGTATAATTTGAAATTAAATGCAAGTTTTAACAGTAGGTTTTAGGACATTCACTTGCAAGGACTTGAAAATGATTAAGTTGTAAAAGTGGTGAGTGTAAGGCTGGACAGAAAATATGAAACACTCACTGAGTGTTGGATGCACAATGAATGACTAATTTACTCAGGATGTACATATGTAGTACACTTTCACGTGTAGTTCTTTTATGATTAGCAAGGTTACCGCATTACCATTTCTACAATATTAGACTAAATAACATCCTCACAGAGATATAAAAGACATCATAACTGTCCTAATATTATTCAATTAATTATTTCGATCATATACAAATACTCTTGCCTCAGTACTCAGTATATTCTTTATCTTCTTTGATGTGACTTGATTGCTAATTTTATTAACATTGCCTATAAAAGAACTATAAGAACTATAAGAATTATTATAATACATGCATGCACTGTTTAAAGTCCAAGAGCTGGTCACCTCAACAGGTATGAGCAGAGGCACGAGTTAAAGAGCAGAAGTCCACAGTTCTCTAACTTTCAGCACACCCTCTTATACTCTTAGAGACTGTTGTAATTTAGTTGATAGGTTTTTGTTAGCGTATTTTCACGACTATATGGCGCATTCAGAGAAACAAAACAGTCAAACAAGTCAAACTTTATTCAACTCATTCACATTAACTCTAAACATTGTTCAGATGTAAGTTAAAGTAAAAAAAACAATACACTCACTTTTTCAGTTCATTCTCCTCCATAAATTCATTAAATCCATCATCCTCAGTGTCTGAGGTAAACAGTGGGGTGATTTCAGCATCAAACATGTCCAAACCTCTCTCATTGTCCGAGTCTCATTGCTATTAATTAGTTGTTTAGTGATGATTCAGTCCTTCGTGAAAGTTTGAATAGAGACTGTAGAGACGCAGCTACCTGCTGTTCTCTAATGTTCAATAACGTCCTCTAACTGTGGCGTTTGGTTCTCTGTGTGTAATCTTGGTGTTTGGTGCAAATCATCTTGCTTTCTCCACTTCCACAGCATTGATTAATTAATGCCGAAATTTCTATTATATACCTTATACCATTGAGTTTGAAATCCACTTCATAAGCGTGTCTCTTAACGGACAACATTTTGAGTTCATAACAAACACCCTGACTATTGTTACTGTAATGCTCCTAGAACAAGCACTTCGGCTTTGTTGCTCACCAAAGCCATTCTAAAACATTTTGACAGATTTTTGAGCACCATGTACCACATGCAGTGGGCCGGCAGTGGCGCAGCAGGTTAAGGCGCTCGCCCTGTAACTAGAGGGTTGCCGGTTCGAGCCCCCATCTGAGTGCATACTGTCGTTGTGTCCTTGGGCAAGACACTTAACCCACATTGCCTAGTATGAGTGTGACTGGTGGTGGTCGGAAGGTCCGATGGTGCAAACTGGCAGCCTCGCTTCGGCCAGACTGCCCCAGGGCAGCTGTGGCTACATAGTAGCTTACCACCACCGGGTACGATATGAATGGATAATGCGATTGTAAAGCGCTTTGAGTTCTGGAAAAAGTGCTATATAAATCCAACGCATTATTATTATTATTATTATTACTGTCGATTTTTGATCAAATATAAGGATTTAAAGTGTGCCTTATAGTCGTGAAAATATGATACTTGTGTTGTTTGTGTGTATGAATTTTTACGTATTTGCTACATATTTGCAACAAGCTGTAAATGGTGTTTGTAAGTGTATGAGCCTATCCCATTGTAAATTGCCCCTAGAACTTTTGCCATTTTGTGACTTTATACCCACAAACTTAAATGTGCTTTTTTGAGATTTGATGTGATAGACCAACACAAAGTAGCAAGTATGTGTGACGTGAAAAGAAAATTATGCAGGGTTTTCAAAATTTATAATACATAAAAATATTGTATTCAGCCCCGTGAGTCAATACTTTGTAGGGCCACCTTTTGCTACAATTATAACTGCAAGTGTTTTGCGGTATCTCTACCAGCTTTGGATATTTTTGCCCATTCTTTTTTGCAAAAAAAATCAAGCTCAGTCAGAATGAATGGAGTGTGTCTGTGAAAAAAAATTAAAATCTTCCCACAGATTCTCAATGGGATTTACGTCTAAAATTTGACTGAGCCATTCTAAATGAATAACTTGGAGGACTCTGAGCAGACTGATTCAAGGTTCTCTGGTCTGATGAGACCAAGATTGAGGTCTTCAGTGCCAACCACACCCGGAGTGTTTTGGCGAAAGGATGGCACTGCATACAACCGCAAGAATACCATCCCCACAGTCAAGCGGGGTGGTGGCAGCATCATGCTATGGGGCTGCTTCTCAGCCAAGGGCCTGGCCATCTGGTCTGCATCCATGGGAAGATGAATACCACAGCCTGGAGATTTTGGCCAAAAACCTCCGCTCCTCCATCAAGGATCTTAAGATGGGCCGTCATTTCATCTTCCAACAGGACAACAACCCAAAGCACATGGCCAAGATAACCAAGGCCTGGTTTAAGAGGGAAAAGATTAAGGTGTTGCAGTGGCCTAGTCAGTCACCTGACCTTAACCCAATTGAAAACTTGTGGAAGGAGCTCAAGATAAAAGTGTACAAGAGATGCCCAAATAACCTAGGCAACTTGGACAAGATTTGCATGGAGGAGTGGGCCAAGATAATAAACTCCAGAGATCTGTGCCAGCCTGACAAGGTCTTATAGAAAACAATTAATAGCTGTAATCACAAATAATGGTTATTCCACAAAATATTAAACCTAGGGGTTCAATAATAACTGATCCTAATATTTATGTTTTGAATGTATTATAATTTAATTGAGGAATTTATATATTTTTGTTTGTAATATTTAGGCATCTGTTAATAAATGTTACTCTTGTTCAAAGTTTGAAGGCTGTTGTCACGATCGGGGGATCTGAACATAAAGGACGCAGGACAGCGTAAAATAAACAATAATATTTAGTTACAACAAAACAAGAATACAGAAACAGAGAACAAGAACAGAAACAAACCAGAAACCAGCCGAGCCGGCTGACCCCCGGGGATCGGCGGAAGCTAGGGTGTACGGAACCAATGAGAGCACGTCCCAATCACTGGCTACACCAGCCAGACGAGCTGAGGAAACAGGCATAACAGGCACGGGCACCTCCCCCTAGATGCTCACGCTGCTGGAGACGTTTTTACGAATGCAGAGCGCACACCCAACCAGCCAGTGAGACGCGGGGAGTGCCTCAAGGGAATACGTCCGTGAACAACAGGAGGGAACTTCCTTTCCTTACACTGTCTCAAATATCCTCAAATACCTCTGGGCTCCAACCCACATGCCACCTACCCTCTACCAAGGGCAGGTGGTACCTTCATCCCTGACCAAACACTCATGGAGACTGGGACGTGCCTCGGTCAAGGGAAACCAGGATCTGAAACAAGACACACAGAACAGATTATACCGGTACACCACTAGCTTCACCATAGCACGCCACCCTGGACGGATCTGGAGCTTGAATGGCGTGCGATCCCTCGTAAAGGGTGTGAAGCCACAATGCCAGCTCGAGGCTCCAGATCTGCTCTTTCCAATTTATAGAACTTCCAACAGGTGGAACTAATTAGGCTGTGCTATGGTGCCGCGCCGCCAGATGGTACTAAGAACTTACTAAATGCGCGCGGCCACCATGCACGAGAAGTCTGTCTCTAAACACCACAGAGACAGCCTCCTAGTTACAGCTGTAATTTATTATTTGCAACTTATTTGCAACTTATTGCATTAGCAAAATCTACAAGGGGTTGAATACTATTAGAAGCACTGTAAGAGCTGAATGAAGAGATGAGTCTTCAGTTGACGCTTGAAGACAGCAAGAGACTAACAGATATCAAGTGGAAGTTTATTCCACCACCTATAGGTGCCAATGCAGAGAACAGTCTTGATGCTTGTCTTCCTTTAATCTTGTGTGATGGGTCTAGTCAAGCCAAGCTTGTGTCTTGCAGGGTATGAGTTACAGAGTGTGGGTTGATTAGAGCCTTTAGGTAATAAGGTGCTGGTCCATTTGTGGCATTTGTAGGCAAGCATTAGGGGTTTGAATCTAATGCGGGCAGCTACAGGGAGCTAGTGAAGAGAACAGAGCAGGAGGGTAACATGAGAAAACTTGGATAAATTGAAAACCAGACATCCCGCTGTATTCTGAATCAATTGCAGAGGTCTGATTTTATGCATGGGAAAACAAGCCAGAAGAGTGCTGCAGTAATCTAGTTTTGACACAACTAGATATTGGAAAAGTACAACCCTAATTCCAATTCACAGTAGAGAGTTTATATATTATTATAACGTGCCATGAGAAGTGTTACGCTTTTATGGATATATGCAAAATAGGATAATAAATAAATACACATCAGTATGATGTGTGACGCCTGTGAGGGGCTGTAAGTGTGATATCTGGGCGTTTTGGATGAGGCCAACTGCAGTTGAGAATAAACTGTTTTCATGTCTTGAGGTTCTGGTCAGAGTAGACCTAGTCTCTTGCCTGAAGAAAGTAGATTGAATAGTTTATGTCCAGGATGAGAGGTATCAGCCATGATTTTTCCTCCCCATCTCAGTGTCCAGGAGTCATGTAGGTCCTGGAGAGATGGCAGGCTGCAGGTGATCACCTTCTCTGCAGAGTGGATGATGCGGTGAATCCCTCCTTTTCCTTGACAGTGGCAGCTGCATAGCAGATGGTGATGGAGGTCAGAATGGAATTTCTTTAGCTGCCACATGAAGTATATCCTCTGCTGTATCTTCTTGGTCAGGGAGCTGGTATTCTGCTCCCACTTGAGGTCCTGTGTGATGATGGTGCCCAGAAACCTGAAGGATTTCACTATGTTGACTGGGGAGCCACTCGGTGATGGAGGTGGGTGGGGCAGAGTTCTTGGGGGTACTGGTGTTGGTGGTTAGGGATTCAGAGATATGTTTTCCCAGCTTCATGAACTGCTTCCTGTTAAACAAGAAGTCCGTGATCAACCTGAAAGTATACTCAGGCACATGCAGCTGGGAGAGCTTCTCATGTAGTACAGCCTGGATTATAGTATTGAATGCAGTGCTGAAGTCTACAAACAGGATCCTTGCATAGGTTCCTGCAGAGTCCAGATGCTGGAGAATGAAGTGGAGGGCTGTATTTACTGCATCATCCACAGACCTGTTAGATTTATAGGTGAACTGCAGGGGGTCAAGAAGAAGATCTGTAATGGAGTTGAGATGAGACAGTAACAGGCGCTCAGAGGAGTTCATGACCATAGAGGTCAAGGAGACGGCTCTGTAGTCATTTTGATCAATGGGCCTTGCCTTTTTAGGCACTGGGATGATGGTGGATGATTTGAAGCAGGCTGGTAGATGGCATGTTTTCAGTGATGTGTTGAAGATCTCAGTGAACACTAGAGCCAGCTGATCAGCACAGTGCTTAAAGGAGGACAGAGAGACAGAGTCCAGTCCTGATGCTTTGCGGGGGTTATGTCTAAGTTTGTTAACATCCCTCTCAAGTAGGGAGAGAATACTTATATTTGTGCCTTTGGCCTTTATGCACTTTCATTCCTCAAGATTCCTTTGATTGTTTAATGTTATTATGCACTGTAGAGGAATGAATATGCAAATTCCTTACAATCGTTCATTGAGGAGCATTGTTTTTAAACATTTCAATAATTTTCTCACACATTTACTATGCCATTTCCATCTCCTGCTCTTTCTTCAAAGTCTCCGCCTTTCTTGGATACTGCTTTTGTTCCAAACCATGATCATAATCACCTGTTGAGATCACCTGTTTGAAATCACATTATTGTTTAGTTTTTTTAACCTTATTACTAGCCCTAATGCCTCGTTCACACATACACGGTTGCGCCCGAGTTAACCGAGATGAGCCTTTTTCGGTTTTACCTGCAAAAAT